>ONZH01010730.1:0-175827 GCA_900303285.1 Rhinella marina | reverse complement strand
AATCATGGCAATAGTATTTGGGGACAATAATCATGGCAATAGTACTTGGGGACAATAATCATGGCAATAGTTCTTGGGGACAATAATCATGGCAATAGTATTTGGGGACAATAATCATGTCAATAGTATTTGGGGACAATAATCATGGAAATAGTACTTGGGGACAATAATCATGGCAATAGTACTTGGGACAATAATCATAGTCAATACTTGGGGACAATAATCATGGCAAACACTTGGGGACAATAATCATGTCAATACTTGGGACAATAATCATGTCAATACTTGGGGACAATAATCATGGCAACACTTGGGGACAATAATCATGGCAATACTTGGGGACAATAATCATGTCAATACTTGGGGACAATATTCATGTCAATACTTGGGGACAATAATCATGGCAATACTTGGGGACAATAATCATGGCAATACTTGGGGACAATAATCATGTCAATACTTGGGGGACAATAATCATGGCAATAGTATTTGGGGACAATAATCATGGCAATAGTATTTGGGGACAATAATCATGGCAATAGTACTTTGGGACAATAATCATGGCAATAGTACTTGGGGACAATAATCATGGCAATAGTTCTTGGGGACAATAATCATGGCAATAGTATTTGGGGACAATAATCATGTCAATAGTATTTGGGGACAATAATCATGGAAATAGTACTTGGGGACAATAATCATGGCAATAGTATTTGGGGACAATAATCATGGCAATCATGGCAATACTTGGGGACAATAATCATGGCAATCATGGCAATACTTGGGGACAATAATCATGGCAATAGTACTTGCCATAGATATACCATAGAACTGCCATAGATGTAGCAGAGCTATATAGGAAGCAGTTCAGCCACAGTGGGAGAGGGAAATAGACAGATGTAGCGGAGCTATATAAGCAGCTATTCAGCCACAGTGCTATTGGGGGAGGTGAAGACAGATGTAGCGGAGCTGTATAGGTAGTGGTTTATCCACAGTGTGAGAGAGAAAGACAGATGTAGCAGAGCTGTATGGGTAGCGGTTCAGGCACAGTGTGAGAGAGAAAGACAGATGTAGCAGAGCTGAGTTAGAAGTTGCTTAGCTATTGGGGGAGGTGAAGACAGATGTAGCGGAGCTGTATAGGTAGCGGTTCATCCACAGTGTGAGAGAAAGACAGATGTAGCAGAGCTGTATGGGTAGCAGTTCAGGCACAGTGTGAGAGAGAAAGACAGATGTAGCAGAGCTGTATGGGTAGAGGTTCAGGCACAGTGTGAGAGAGAAGGACAGATGTAGCAGAGCTGTATAGGTAGCGGTTCAGGCACAGTGTGAGACAGAAAGACAGATGTAGCAGAGCTGTATGGGTAGCGGTTCAGGCACAGTGTGAGAGGGAAAGACAGATGTAGCAGAGCTGAGTTAGAAGTTGCTTAGCTATTGGGGGAGATGAGGACAGATGTAGCAGTGCTGTATAGGAAGCTGTTGAGCAATAGAGCGAGAGGGGATTGGTGAGGGATGATATAGCAGACCTGTATATGCATATGCTGGATATGCATCTACATATATATATATATATATATATAGTCAAAAGTGTATAAACAACTGCAGTAGATCTATAATGTAAACAAATCTGCATCAGTGCTGGTGGTTGGGGGATGGTAATATTTTATGTGAGGCAATAGCACAGATAATTAGGTTACTAGCTAACATGCTATGGGGACAATGTACAATAGTAAATTATTGTTTTTATGGTAAGAATGGGCTTGTAAAAGATAAAACATGTTTTGTGTAGGGATGAGCGAACTTTTGAAAAGTTCGGTTCGCTTCGCTTCGGCGAACTTTCGTGAAGTTCGGATTCGTACGAACCGAACCTAAAACGAACCTTGCTATAACGGCTGAATAATTGCTGCTACAATAATGGGAGTCTGATAGGGTATAGTTTCGTGTACTTGCAGTTGCTATTACAATGAAAAAAGTGGAAAAAATCCAAGTTACTTCAACAACGGCGACGCAAAATATACGCATATTTGAGAATCTACACTAATGCGTACGCTAATGCGAACATTCCTGCACAAATAACGAACATACAGTCTAGCGTTGTCAAAGGTACGCTACCTAACTGAATAAGTACGCATTAGCGTACTCATACACTGCGTCTGCGAACATTCCTACTCAAGTAACAAACATACAGTCTAGCGTTGTCAAAGGTATGCTACTTAACTGAATATGTACACATTAGCGTACTCATACAATGCGTCTGCGAACATTCCTACTCAAGTAACGAACATACAGTCTAGCGTTGTCAAAGGTACGCTACTTAACTGAATATGTACGCATTAGCGTACGCATACACTGCGTCTGTGAACATTCCTACTCAAGTAACAAACATACAGTCTAGCGTTGTCAAAGGTACGCTACTTAATAATGTACACTAATGCGTATGAATTCATAAAATGCGTGTACACATTAGTGAACATTCTCAAATATGCGTATATTTTGAGTCGCCGTTATTTTAACCAGATTTGTTACGAACTTTCTCAAAATTCGGTTCGGTGACGAACCGAACTTTTGGGAAAGTTCGGAATGAATCTGGTTCGTTATGGTTCGGTTCGCTCATCCCTAGTTTTGTGTGTAAAACTATATTAGAATGCAAGAGAGCCACTTGTTACTGTCTGCTTAGCTCACTTTGGTTCTGAGTGAGGATTCCACAGCAGGAAAGAGGTGATTCACAGACACTGCAGGCTGATGACTACTATCCACATGAACGAGCACGCAAGGACTGAGCTCTCAGTGTGATGTCATAAGGAGGCGTGGCAGCCCTTCACTCAAACTGCCTAAGCCCGCCCAGCCTTAGAAGCAGGAAACCAGGAAGTGAACAGCAGAGCTGGCTGCTGGTAAGGCTGAAATAGCAAGATGAGAATACCCCTTTAAGGGTTCCTGGAGAACAGAGCACTCCATTCATTAGGGACCCCCAACTAATGTGTGGCCCTCCTTCATCACATACTTGAGGACATTTAGTAAGGCTCATACACTGCTTTGGAGTAAACCAGGAGGAATGTTCAATGTAGTGTGCAACATATTGTAGCATAGTTGACAAAGTGAGCAAGTTGTTCTTCAGCAGGGAGAGTACAGCGCGTAAGGTAAGCTGACAATTTTTTTCAGGTGTGGGCACACACCTTTTCCTGACACTCTACCCCTGTGTATGGCCCCATCCCCTTCATGACATGTGTAGGGGGCTGCTAATACTACTAAGATATAGTGTATTTAGCTCTCTGCCCCTGCTGCTTTGCTTCAGAAACCCCAGGGATTCAGCACAAGGTTTGTTTTGTAAACACAGTCAGTCAGAACCATGAGGGAGAGAGCAGAGTGAGGAGCCATTTTCATGTCTCCCAGAGTATAAGGCAAGTGGCACATGTAATCTCTACAACTGGAGGAATAGATAAGTAGATCTTTGAGTATCTATATCTATAAGATCAGCAAGTGAGGCTGAAGTGTAAAGGAATAGTTTGCCACCTGCTCCTCTTTATCTCCCTCACACAGAGCCAGTAGTCCTGCTCTGTATCACCTATATACCCACAGAATCTATCTAGTAATTGTAGTTAGGGATCAGTATATAGTTCAGGGTAGTGATAGGATAGGCTTCCGACGGCCAACTAGATAGTTAGAGGCCCGGTTGCACTGGTAGACTAGTTGTCAGGTTAAGGACTCAGTGTTAGAGCAGTCAGGCCTGTATCTACTACTGTTGCTGCTGCCCTGTTTGCTGCCTGGAAGAAATCCTTTCACCATCACCATCTCCTGATCGGCTGTCTGTCATCTCCTGGAAGAATCCTGGATCCACAATCATCCACAGGGGCCCCTGCATCTGGATCATCTCTTCTGTTGCCTGGAGGTATTCTGCACAGGACCCTTCATATATAAATATACCCGGGTATATAACTTAAGACTGTTGCAGGATTGCTGAGTATTGTAGTACTGCTGTGTTCTCAGTATATTGCATGTATGCACAGTTATTCTTACTCTTATAAAGTTACTGTTATAACCTTATGTGCTATCTATATGTGTTCTTCAGACTGTGAGATTAGTATAGTAATCCTTGTTAAGACTACTAACTGTACTTCATAGATAGGTCCCAGGAAGAGATCCTCCCTGTAATACAGAGGCTCTATCCTGGGTGGAGGCACTGATATACTTCATCTATGTTCCCACTCTTCCATTCAGCGAAGGCTCCAGGTCCCCTTATACACACAGGTCAGCGCCAGAGTCTGGTGTGGGAGGGATATTACTCATACCCCCACCCAAACAGGGCTACACATGTTCTCCAGGCCCCCTGCTGGGGATTTATTAACATCTCTGGAAAATCTAAAGGGGAGGTCTCCCCTTTTTCCCAGAGCATCTCAGATGCTCAATGAGAGTTTGCAAGTTTGTACTTTAGATTTAATAACTTCTACATACATACCTTATCACAAACACTCACTACATGTATAACTTAATTATAAACCTATACGTGCCTCATATATACTCTATGACAGAGTCCCTGATAGTATCAGATCAAAGTATAACAGCAGATTCAAGTTTAAGGGGGTTGTCCGGGTTCAGAGCTTCACCCCTCTGGCCCCCCTGACATGAGCATCAAAGCATTTCATGCTCTGATGCTCTCCCTTGCCCTACACTATATTGAGAACACTGCTGGGCGGAGGCCTCTGCCTAGCAGTCACTATGGAGAGCTCGGTTCATCACCAGATCTCCTAAAAATGCTTTAAAATGCTCTGATGCTCATATTACGGGTGCTGCCTTGGTGAAAATGGCCCATTAACACACAACTACCCTTTAATGCAAACCTACAATGCCAGAATTAAGATCACTACATAAATCCAAAATGGGAACTAAGCATAGTACATAAATACGGCACCAGAATCAAGCTCATAAAGTAGTACAACACTAGAACCGAACCCATTAGTCAAATACAGCACCAGAATTAACCCCAGCACATAAATACAGCACCAGAACATGATATATACCGTATTTTTCGCTTTATAAGACGCACTTTTTTTCCCCCAAAAGTAGGGGGGAAATTGCGGTGCGTCTTATAAAGAGAATACAAGTGAGCGCTTCCATTATGGAAGCGCTCACTTGTATGTATCAGGTGCCGGACCCCCAACAGACCTCAGATCAGCCCACCCAGCCCCATAAGCATAAAATTAAAAACTCTCTTACCTGTCCTGCGCCGCGGCTCCCCTCCGGGTCCGGCGCTCCTGTCTTCTCTGGGCTGGCGCTCCACTGTCCTGACCGCGTACAGCGTCAGGACGTGGTGCGCGCACTATGACCGTAGGTGACAGTGCAGCGTCGACCTTAGAAGCCAGAGGAGCGCCGGACCAGGAGGGGAGCCGCGGCGCAGGACAGGTAAGAGAGGTTTTTATTTTATGCTTATGGGGCTGGGTGGGCTGATCTGAGGTCTGATGGGGGCTGATTGAGGTCTAATGGGGGCAGAGTGGGCTGATCTGAGGTCTGATGGGGGCACAGTAGGCTGATATGGGGGCACAGTGGGCTGATCTGAGGTCTGATGGGGGCACAGTGGGCTGATCTGAGGTCTGATGGGGGCACAGTGGGCTGATCTGAGGTCTGATGGGGGCACAGTGGGCTGATCTGAGGTCTGATGGGGGCACAGTGGGCTGATATGGGGGGCACAGTGGGCTGATCTGAGGTCTGATGGGGGCACAGTGGGCTGATATGGGGGCACAGTGGGCTTATCTGAGGTCTGATGGGGGCACAGTGGGCTGATATGGGGGCTGATGGGTTGATCTGAGGTCTGATGGGGGCACAGTGGGCTGATCTGAGGTCTGATGGGGGCACAGTGGGCTGATCTGAGGTCTGATGAGAGTCTGACATGGAGGGCTGATGGGGTTCTGACATGAAGGGCTGCTATGGGGGTCTGATGTGATGTTCTGAAATCTATGGGGGGGGTCTGATATGAGGTGTGATGAAAAATGTCTTTCCTACTCTAAAATCTGGGGTGCGTCTTTTAATCAGGTTTAATAAAGCGAAAAATACGGTATATGTATATATATATATATATATATATATATATATATATATATATATATCTATATATATATATAGCCTCTTCTGTGCCTGGGTGCCCCCTGAATACAGTGCACACACACTGCATGCAGCAACACAATGACCTGGCCTCTTCTAGCACGTCTGCTCCTGTGGAACATCGCAGGAGTTGCGATTACATCATTGTCCCACCTTGGTCACAGAAAAGCACCAGAATGGAAGAGCAGGGTACCAATAGTTCCCCATGTCCCACTGGTGCTGCATCCTGTTGATGCACAAACAATCTAGTGCAGGGGCCCCAGAAACCAGGTAAATTAAACCAATATTATAGGATGATATTCAGTGGGGTAACTCAGTGGTCAGCACTGTTGTCTTGCAGCTTTCAGACCTCACTCTGACCATGGACAGCATCTGCATGGATTTGTATGTTCTCCCTGTGTTGCATGGGTTAACTCTGGATTCTCCATTTTTTTCCCCCTACAAATCAAAAACGTACTGATGGGTTAGGCCACTTTCACACAGTCAGCGTTTGATCAGTGATTTTCCATTAGTGATTTTGAGCCAAAACCAGGAGTGGAGGCTACACACATATAATAGAAAGATTTCCACCTGTTCTGTACTTTTGACCTGACCTGGCTTTGGCTAAAAATCACTGATGGAAAACACTGACCAAACACTGACGGTGTGAACGCACCCTTAGGCCTCATGCACACGAACGTGTGCCGGCCGTGCCCGTGCTGCGGGCCGCAAACTGCGGTCCGCAATGCACGGGCACTGACCGTGAGGCCACCGGATGCGGATCGCGGACCCATTCACTTGAATGGAGTCCGCAATCCGCATCCGAGGGTCCGCACCGCAAAAAAGAAGTGCTTGCGCTACTTTTTTGCGGTGCGGAGGCACGGCCAGAAACACCACGGAAGCACACCGTAGTGCTTCCGTGGTGTTCCGATCTGTGCCTCTGCTCCGCATGTCCCGGATCGCGGACCCATTCACTTCATTCACGATCCGTGATGCGGGCTGCACACGGCCGGTGCCCGTTTATTGCGGACCCACCGTATGTGGCCCGCAGCACGGCCACGGCCGGGACACATTCGTGTGCATGAGGCCTTAGGCTGCATTCACACAGTCAGGCCTCATCCATATCTCAATTTTTCACTGACTGTGGGTCAGTAAAAAAATCACAGAGACATGCACTACTTTGATCCGTGATATGGACCAAGTACGACCATTAAAGTTTATGGGTCCATGAAAATCACGGACACAACACAGATGGCATCCACGTTGTGTCTGTGTTGCGTCCGTTTTTCACTGAAGACTGATAGATTTTTTGGAAATTAATTTTCAGCTGAACAACATTTGTGAATTACGGATGACACATGGATGGTAAAAATGGACACACAGACCAACCACGAATCCTTCATGGACATCTTCACTGATGAAACACGTACACTTTTTTTCACGGACGTGACACTGACATAGAAATGTGGCCGAGGCCTCAGTGTCTGGTCAGTGTGTAATCAGTGATTTCTGGCAGTAAGGGCCCTTTCACACGACCGTGGAGCACGGTCCGGGACGGTCCGTGAAAACCCGGACCGTGTGCCTTCTGAGGGCAGGAACGCACGACATCATTGGTTGCTATGACACCGTGCGCTTCCTGAGGCCGCTGCTGTACAGTGATACACTGTACATGCTTGTATACAGTGTATCACTGTACAGCGGCGGCTTTAGGAAGCGCACCGCGTCATAGCAACCAATGACGCCATGCGCTCCTGCCCTCAGAAGGAGCACGGTCCGGGTGCTCCACGGTCGTTTGAAAGGGCCCTAATTGTCAGCCAAAACCAGGTGTGGGTCAAAAAGACAAAACAAGTACAAATCTTTTCCTTATACCTTGTCGCTGTGTAAGCTCCGCTCCTGGTTCTGGCTTACAATCACTGATCAAACACTGACTTTGTGAAAGTGGCCTTATTTGGCTTTCTTTATTGTCTGCATGTGATATAGGGAATTAGAGAACCATCTCTGTACAGCACTACAGAATTATGTTGGGAGACTTCCGGTTCAGTGCTGGGATGTAGACAGGGGCGTACATAGAAATCATTGGGCCCCATAGCAAGAATCTGAATGGGGCCCCTAACCCCGCCCACTACCCCGGCCCATCCCACATGCTGCCCTGGCTCCTCCCATGCCACACTCCCATTTGCCAATAAAGAAATGTATACATAAACTACTGATTTATTTATTTATTTTTTAAATTAAGGAGACGCTATACTGAATGGGGGCAGCCACAAGGATGGATTATACTGTATATTATACAGCATGGTGTAGGGATTATACTGTATATTATACAGTATGGTGTAGGGACTATACTGTATACTATACAGCATGGTGTACGGATTATACTGTATATTATACAGCATGGTGTACGGATTATACTGTATAGTATACAGCATGGAGTAGGGATTATACTGTATATTATACAGCATGGTGTACGGATTATACTGTATATTATACAGCATGGTGTACGGATTATACTGTATATTATACAGCATGGTGTACGGATTATACTGTGTATTATACAGCATGGTGTACGGACTATACTGTATACTATACAGCATGGTGTACGGATTATACTGTATATTATACAGCATGGTGTAGGGATTATACTGTATATTATACAGCATGGTGTAGGGATTATACTGTATATTATACAGCATGGTGTAGGGATTATACTGTATATTATACAGCATGGTGTAGGGATTATACTGTATATTATACAGCATGGTGTAGGGATTATACTGTATATTATACAGCATGGTGTAGGGATTATACTGTATATTATACAGCATGGTGCAGGGATTATACTGTATACTATACAGCATGGTGTACGGATTATACTGTATATTATACAGCATGGTGTACGGATTATACTGTATATTATACAGCATGGTGCAGGGATTATACTGTATATTATACAGCATGGTGTACGGATTATACTGTATATTATACAGCATGGTGTACGGATTATACTGTATATTATACAGCATGGTGTACGGATTATACTGTATATTATACAGCATGGTGTACGGATTATACTGTATATTATACAGCATGGTGTACGGATTATACTGTATATTATACAGCATGGAGTACGGATTATACTGTATATTATACTGCATGGTGTAGGGATTATACTGTATACTATACAGCATGGTGTAGGGATTATACTGTATATTATACAGCATGGTGTACGGATTATACTGTATATTATACAGCATGGTGTAGGGATTATACTGTATATTATACAGCATGGTGTAGGGATTATACTGTATATTATACAGCATGGTGTACGGATTATACTGTATATTATACAGTATGGTGTATGGATTATACTGTATATTATACAGAATGGTGTACGGATTATACTGTATATTATACAGTATGGTGTACGGATTATACTGTATATTATACAGCATGGTGTACGGATTATACTGTATATTATACAGCATGGTGTATGGATTATACTGTACATTGTATAGCATGGTACAGGGATTACAATATATACTGTACAACAAATGCATGGCGGTTACACCATGCCGGACAATATAACCCCTGCGCCACGCTGTACAATATACAGTATATACACAGTAGAGGTATAATGTATATTGTCTGGCACAGTATATGCATATACCCACACATGCATACACATACATACACACACACACACACACACACACACACACACACACACATACATACATACATACATACACATAAAAACTTACATTTACTTGTCCATTGTCCTGACGCCACTCTGGAGGGGGCTGGGCCTTGGTCTTCTTTCTCCTCTTTCGCCGCGCTGCAAAAGAGACCAGTAGCAGCCGGCGGCATGAGGGAGGAGGCGGGGCAAGTGGGAGCGCACAGGAACGTCCGGGTTGCGGCGGTGAGCAGAGGTGAGGGGGCCAGGAGAGGCCCGGAGCGCAGGGACAGGACACATCTTAATGATGCAGAGTAGGGGGCGGGGCCTCCTGTGCGCTCCGGGCCCCCCTGTGCTGCGGGCCCCATAGCAGTGGCGTGGTCTGCCTTTATGGGCGGTACGCCACTGGATGTAGAGCAGCCAGGTGGTCAACACTGTCCTGCCATAACCTGCTTTCCCAGTAAAACCCCATTCCCATACATTGCAAACCTACCAGCCTGTCTCTGGCAGATGCCTGACACAGTGGGTGAGTGGATGGAGAGATACCTGCTTCAGAGCAGCGGGGGCAGACTTGTACAGCCAAGCGATAAAACGACGGCCGCTGCAGCCAAGATGGCGGAGGCATCTCTTGGGGAGAAAGCGAAGCATGCTGGTGACTCTCCTTTGTTATTAGAGAAAGACCAGGAATTGACTGCCTCATTATTGATTAAAAACCACTGGCGATTGAGGTGGCAATTAAACTCGCCCCTGATATTAAAAAGATGGTGACCATTCAAGTGTATAGGAATGAGCTGTCCCATAGAAGTGAATGAGACGGCTGCTCACTGCTGCAATGTTGACGACCAGCAGGTAAACAATGAAGGGAAGGCTGCACTCGCACTGAGCGCGACTTTCTCTTCAACCAGCTGATGGGTGGGGGTGCCGGGTGTCAGACAATACCCATCTGATATTGTGGATAGGTCATCAATATTAAAATCCCAGAAAATCCCTTTAACCCCTTCCCGCCCAGCGCCGTACATGTACGGCGCAACGGGACGTGACTTACCGCCCAGCGCCGTACATGTACGGTGCGCTGATCGGGCGGGTGCAGGAGCTGCGCCCGCCCGATCAGCGGCGGGGGTCCGGCAGTGCCCAGGTGCCGGACCCCTGGGGAATGCACCAGCATCGGTGAAAACACCGATGCCGGCGCATTAACCCTTCATGTGCCGCGGTCAGCGCTGACCGCGGCACATGAGGTGTGCCGCATGTTCAGGATGCCGAGCGGGGGGGCCATCGGGTCCCCGCGCTGCTGTGACGGGGACCCGATGGCTTGGATGGCAGCCCGATGCCTTCCTTAGGCATCGTGGCTGCCATCCCTGCGAGCCTGTGCGATCCAGCCCCCTGGATCGCACAGGAAGCAGGCTGTAAGCGTATTACTGTGAGTAATACACTTACAGCCAATGCATTACAATACAAAGTATTGTAATGCATTGTGAAGGGGATCAGAACCCCCAAAAGTTAAAAAAAAGAAGTGTAAAAAGTTGAAAAAAATGTTAAAAAATAAAGTTAAAAAAATAATAATAAAAGTTTCAAGTAAAAAAAAAGAAAAACGCCATTTCCCCCCCAATAAAGTAAAAAAAATTGTTAAAAAAAAGAAAAAAAAAGAAAAAGTAGACATATTAGGTATTGCCGCGTCCGTATCGACCGGCTCTATAAAAATATCACATAATCCATCCCGCCAGGTGAACACAGTAAAAAATAAAAAATAAAAACAGTGCCAAAACAGCCATTTTTTGGTCACATTCCCCCATAAAAAGTGTAATACTACGCGATCAAAAAGGCGTATTTACCCCAAAATGGTACCAATCAAACCGTCATCTTGTCCCGCAAAAATGATACCCTACCTGAGACAATCGCCCGAAAAATAAAAAAAATATGGCTCTCTGAAAATGGCAACACAAAAAAAGATTTTATTCTGTTCAAAAGTAAATCTAATGTGTAAAACTATCCAAAAATAAAAAGTTATACATATTTGGTATCCCCACGTCCGTAACAACCTGCTCTATAAAAATATTACATGAGATGGCCCCCCAGGTGAATGCTGCAAAAAAAAAAAAAAAAAACCTATGCCAAAACAACCATTTTTTTCCCTCTTGCCTCACAAAAAGTGTAATAGCAGGCGATCAAAAAGGCGTATTTACCCCAAAATGGTACCAATCAAACCGTCATCTTGTCCCGCAAAAACGATACCCTACCTGAGACAATCGCCCGAAAACTGAAAAAAATATGGCTCTTTGAAAATGGCAACACAAAATAATGATTTTATTCTGTTCAAAAAATAAATCCAATGTGTAAAACTATCCAAAAATAAAAAAGTTATACATATTTGGTATCCCCACGTCCGTAACAACCTGCTCTATAAAAATATTACATGAGATGGCCCCCCAGGTGAATGCTGCAAAAAAAAAAACCTATGCCAAAACAACCATTTTTTTCCCTCTTGCCTCACAAAAAGTGTAATAGCAGGCGATCAAAAAGGCGTATTTACCCCAAAATGGTACCAATAAAACCGTCATCTTGTCCTGCAAAAACGATACCCTACCTGAGACAATCGCCTGAAAACTGAAAAAAATATGGCTCTCTGAAAATGGCAACACAAAAAAAGATTTTATTCTGTACAAAAGTAAATCTAATGTGTAAAACTTTCCAAAAATAAAAATGTTAGACATATTGGGTATCTCCGCGTCCGTAACAACCTGCTGTATAAAAATATCACATGATTTGCCCCCCTTGGTGAATGCAGTAAAAAAAATTTTTTAAAAACCATGCCAAAACAGCTATTTTTTTTCACCTTGACTCACAAAAAGTGTAATACCAAGTGATCAAAAAGTGTTATGTACCCCAAAATGGTACCAATGAAAACATCAGCTCATCCCGCAAAAAATGAGCCCCCACATAAGACAATAACTCTAAATAAAAAAAACGTGGCTCCCGCAAACCATTCCAACAAAATCTGTGTTGTAAAATTCATATGGCGCTCCTTCTGTTCTGAGTCCTGCCATGTGCCCCCACAGCGGTTTACCACCACATATGGGGTGTTTCCACATTCAGGAGAAAATGGGTAACTAATTATGGGGTGCTTTTCTCCTGTTACCCCTTATGAAAATACAAAAAATTTGGGGCTAAAGCAACATTTTATTGGAAGAAATAAAATTTTTCATTTTCACAGCCAAGTGTTTCCAAATTCCATAAAACACTTAGGGGGTCAAAGTGGCCAGTACCCCCTTAATATATTCGTTGAAGGGTGTAGTTTCCAAAATGGGGTCACTTTTTGAGGGTTTCCACTGTAGGGGTACGTCAGGGTCTCTCAATTACAAAATGGTGCCTAAAAACTATTCTAGCAAAATCTGCCTCCAAAATCCATATGGCGCTCCTTTCCTTTTGACCACTGCCACAAACCCATAGAGACGTTTACCACCACATATGGGGTATTTCTGTAAACTGCAGAATCAGAGCAATATATATTGAGGTTTAGTTTGCTGTTAACCCTTACTGTGTTGCAAGAAAAAAATTATTAACATGAGTAATCTACCAAAAAAGTGAAATTTTGAAAATTCACCTCCATTTTCCACTAATTCTTGTGGAACACCTCAAGGGTTAACAAAGTTTGTAACAGCAGTTTTTTATAATTGGAGGGGTGTAGTTTCTAAAATGGGGTCATTTATGGGGGGTTTCATTATGTAAGCCCCTCAAAATCACTTTATATCTGAATTGGTGCTTAAAAAAATGGTTTTGGAAAATGTGGTGAAAATTTGAAAAATGGCTTCTAAACTTCAAAGCCCTCTAACGTCCTGAAAAAGTAAAATGACATTTATAAAATGATGCCAACATAAAGTAGACATATGGGGAATGTAAAATAATGACTATTTTTGGAGGTATTACGGTGTATTTTGAAAGTAGAGAAATTGAAATTTGGAAATTTTTCCAAATTTTTGGTAAATTTGGTATTTTTTTCTAAATAAAAATGAAATATTTTGCCAAAAATTTACTACTGTCGTGAAGCACAATATGTGACGAGAAAACAATCTCAGAATGGCCTGGATAAGTAAAAGCGTTCCAAAGTTATTACCACATAAATTGACACATGTCAGATTTGCAAAAAATGGCCTGGGCAGGAAGGTGAAAACAGGCCCGGGGCTGAAGGGGTTAAGGACACCATTACGGCCACCATTTCAACCTCAATGCAGTTATTACAGTTGGAGGTAGCGGCCCATGCTGAGAGATTGGAGGAGCTTGAGCATTGAGTGAATATGCTGGAGTCTGAATTGGGAGACACTCATGCCCACATCACAGCTATAGCTGGATAACTCCATGTTGAAGGAAAAGCTGGAGGACCTTGAAAATAGGTCCGGAAGAAACAACGTGTGAATCGTAGGGTTGCCAAAATCCATTAAGCCGCATTTGCTCCATAAGATATGTGAGGAGGAAATACCAGATGCTTTAGACTAACAAGGTACCAAGAGAGTGGAACTGACCCACTGTATATGTCCCCTGCAAGCAAGCAACAATATAGATATGGACAAAGGGGGGAGACCCAGACAAGTGATTGTCCGATATTTGGACTACAATCATAAGGAAGAGATAAACTAATGTTGATTTCCCTAATCTCAAAGGGTAGACCTTGGCCTGTCTAATTACATAACTCCTAGACTGGACACATAGCACCTCCTTTTACTCCAATACCAACTTGTAGTAAGAACTAGCCTATACCTGGAATCTTTTAGCTAGAGATGAGCGAATCATTCAAAAAATTATAAATAGATTTGTTGTATTTGCGTACAAAATATACGTTATTATGTGCTATTAGCGAACATTCGCTCACTAATAACGAACGTTCATTTACAAAATGTACGCAACTTCTTAGAAGACGCACGCATGAGCGTACAAATAGCTTACGAATCTCAGCGTACTATTGTCTAAGCGATTACGTAATACGCAGGCACGTACGAGGAGAGGCCGCGGCGTGCACTCCTCAGAGGCAGAGCGAATATTCGAGACATATATATGGTAAAGTGCAAATAAATTATTATAGGTATAATGTAAAAATTTTAAATATCACCTACCTAGTATGCTCACGGACACGTTTAAGTCTCTTTTTTTCTGACGCTTGTCATAGAACTGGAGCAGAGTCCCAAACTCAGTCGCAATTTGTAATCCACATAGGTAAAATTGTAATCCAAATGGGTAAAAAAAAAGCAGCAAAGGTTCCTTAAAAAAACGTCTTTCAAGGGGCTCCCCAAATAACCTGAAAAGGGGGAAAAAGGGATGAGGCGCACAAATGCGCAACTTAATTTCCTGAGTTGCCTCGTCATCCTCCCGCGCTGAAAGAAAGAAAGGGGCGGAACTACCAGGGAGGAGTCTGCATCGCTGAATTGAATTCGTACGCAACAGTGTATAGAGTAACTACCAGGGAAAAGTCTGCATCGCTGTATTGAATTAGTACGCAACAGCGTATAGAGTAACTACCAGGGAAAAGTCTGCATCGCTGAATTGAATTCGTACGCGACAGCGTATAGAGTAACTAAATTATACGTAGAATAGCGTATAATTTATAGGACACACTACGTAGCGAATGCGTACAAAAGCGAAGCGAATCACCTAATATTCGGATTCGCTTCGCAGCTGAAAAATCCCAAGATTCAATACGAATCTACGAAGCGGCGAATAGATTCGCTCATCTCTACTTTTAGCCCTGGCTAATTTGAGGTTGGCAACTCTTCCTCCTTCTATAAAGGGGTCTGTCCTCCTTAGAGATACCCTCGTGACATGGAAAGTCTTACGACAACATTTTAAGCTTACTTATCAATGCTCCAAACACTTACCTCTTTGGAATAATCCAGACTTCCAGGTGGGAGTGACCTGTAAGTATTTTGTTTAGGGACTGGAAGGCAAAGGGAATTTGTCGTCTTAGTGAGCTGTGCCATAAAGCAGAGGCTAGATGGCTCACCCCGCAGGAATTGAGCACCCTATTTTTTCACTTATACCCATGTCAACAGGTCAGACACTTCTGCTTTCATAAACTAGGAGACATTTTAGGAGAGGCCTGGACCTATCCATTTGACGGCCTGTTAGGAGATGCCTCTAGGCATCTATTTCTCAAATATATGAATGATTACAGGAAATCTAAATCTATCTCTCCCATGCACCCAGAAATAGCATTCCGAGGGTGGGTAAAACAGTTGCATTTCCCTGAGTTCCCTGCATGCATTTTCAACGTATAGGCTGATTTCCGCAAACACTTAACCAACGGAGGGAGACACAACACAAAATGCTCCATAGAGCAATCAATGCTTTTGCATTAGCTCTTTCACCTACCACTCCAGACAGAAAAACTTCTTGCCTGCAATGTGGGATGCCTGATTGCCCTGCCCTTGTCTCCTATTGGAGGGAGGTTTCAGGCCTCCAGACAACCCGCTCATCTACCCCCTATAGTCCATGCTGCTATTTTTCTAGCGAAGGAATGCCCACTATCAGAGTAGCTGACATCGCACATCCCCACTATAAAGCAGTAAGTATCCCGGCTCACCACTCTTTTTTTTTATTTAGAGAGGTTGGAGATAATGAGACAAATAGGTTGCTTAAGCTAGTTTCACACCTGCGTCAGGGGACTCCGGCAGGCTGGTCCGGCGGGGGAACAGCCTGGCGGATCCGTGCTGCTGCAGGTCCACGTGTGGTGCCAGAACTACGCTCCGGCCCCATTCACTGTAATGGGGATGGGCCACGGATCCGGCCACAGCGCGGCAAACCCTGACGAGAGGCGGCCGGAACAAAAGTACAACATGTTGTCGGAGTCCCCTGACGCAGGTGTGAAAGTACCCTTAATCAGATGCTTCATGGGTAGGTGGAGGTCTTTTGTAACTTATTTTTTCCCTGATGCTGAGTTGGGGGTTGGCGATGAGACCCTTTGTGCACATACTGTGGTACCTGAAGATGAGGTCCAAGGGTAAGTTGGAACACCTAGTGCCATGAGAGATACGTATGTACGGTTAACCCTTGACCTCTGTAATAAAGTATTACAGTTCTTTTGTTTGGTCTCAGAGGGCTCCACTGTAGGTGGTTTGTTGCATTGTATCATCTTTTCTTTTTATCATTATCTGCACTTTGTAATTGTTACATTCTTTATGTTGAAGGAGGGTGATATGAACCCTCAATGTTTGTAACTATTATTGCAAAATCCAATAAAATGTTTAAAAAAAAAAACCAAAAGAATATGTTGGCATTATATACGCAACAGGAAATAATAAACAAAATGAGGAGCTGCTACATGTTTATAACTGCTTTTGTTACATCAAGTATAGCAGTTAGGCACCATGCACAAACCATATCTGTTATTGTGGTCGACAAATTGCGGATCTGCAAAACACAGATACCGCCTGTGTGTATCCTGCATTATCCCCTTCCGCAGGCCCCGCAATACAGTACAAACACCTATTTTTGTCCAAGATGCTTTCTGCATCTTTTTTAGCAGAATTGGAATGAATGGGTCCGCATTCTATCCACATAAAAATGCAGATCGGATGAGGACCAAAACTATGGTTTTGTGCATGAGCCCTTAAAGAGACCTGTCACCTCTCTTGACATTTTTAGTAAATGATTGTATTCCACATGAAATGTCAATTCTGAAGCATCTTTTTTATTAGTCTGTTATGCAATTTCTCTATTATTCAAACTAAAAGTTTATGATTAAAGTGACAACTGGGTGTCACCATTCTGACACTGTCCAATGAGTTCTGGGGGTGGTAGACTGTGCAGGGACACAACTTTTTAACAATGGGAATGATAACACCCAGTTGAAAATTTAAATGATTTGAATTGATTGTAGTAGTAAAAGAGCACAACCCAGAGTTATAATGTTATTTCATGGGGAATGCAATCTAATATATAAAGCTGAGTGTATGAATGTATGTGTGTGTGTCCGCTAAAGGAATCCGCACTGTCGCAGCTACAATCACGAAATTTGGCACACAGGTACATCAGGTGTCCTGAAAGGTTTTAGACCGGGTCTCAGCTCTCCAGGACGTACCGTTCCTGAGATATTCCCAAAAAATGAATTAGCCATTAGAAGCCTGGTCACATGACCCTTATCAGACAATAGAAGCTAGCAGTTAGTCTCCACACACACACTGTTTCAGGTTTCCATAACAACCCAGCCATTTTTCTTCACTGCTGTAGGTCTGCTTTAAAGGGGCAGAGCGCTGTGGATGACACTGTTAAAGTGGTATTCTGGCTACCATAAATATAACTTATGTTTTAGACTAACTCATCATCAATCATTACCTAATATAATGTAAATTTCACATATTTACCGTTCAGTAGTAACAAAAGATGTTTTCTTCCACTGCTACCCACTGTGTTTCCTCATAAATCACCATGGCATCGACCTGTAATTCAGGCCACCCTCAAAAGCCCCACCCCCAGGTCCCGCTAAGCCACGCCCTCGACTTGGTAAGGTCACGCCCCTTTCACTCCGCAGCCGACGGGGATTGAAAAAATGAAGGTAAAAATCAGCTTCTGTCAGCTGCAGGGGTGGGAGGGAGGGAGACTTTCTCGCTGCAGCTCATGCTCAGACTGCACAGTGCTGCTGTCTGAGAGTGAGCTGTTCAAAAGGACATCCCTGTGTCCGTCCAGGCCCTGCGCATGGGAGTCTGAAAGCCGGACTGTCCAGCCTAAAACTGGACCTCTGGCCACCCTAGGGGCAGGCTGATGTTAGGGTGGCCAGACGTCTGGTTTTACGCTGGACAGTCTGGTTTTCTGGCTCCCTGTCCTCTGTCCGGTACAGTGCCTGGATGGACGCAGGGATGTCCTCCCTTTCAGTAGTTCATGCTCAGACAGCTTCTCCTCAGTGTCTTCACGGAGCCAGGGGGTGCGGGCTCATGTTTAGGTGTGTGGCTTCATGGGGACCGGGGGCGTGGCTTCACATTTGGGGGCATGGCCGGTGAGGTTCGGCTTTCTGGGGTGAAGAGAGTGGCCACCCTAGCTGCTGTGGAGGTCACAGTTAAAGGGAAGGGTGCTGTGGATGTTACTGTTAAGGAGCAGGCTGCTGTGGAGGTCACTGTTAAAGGGTGGGCACTGTAGAGGTCACTCTCAATATTTTTTAATGACACACACACAAACATTAAATGAAATAGATGAAATATACCTGGGCGAAGCCGGGTCCTTCTGCTAGTTAACCCCTTCCCGACAGCCATACGGCTATATATGTCCTATCTGCACATACCCCGTGCAGATAGCACGTATATAAACGCCATGGCAGCTCTTTAATCCAAGCGCTGCAAAGTGCTTGGATTAAAGCTTCTGCCCCTGCACTGCCACTGTCAGGTCCAGTATTGCCGGCAAGGAACCAATCAAAGTGGTCTGTGCAGACTAACCAATCGGATCGGGGCAGTGTACAAGTCCCGGTTTCAGGCTGTGATCTGCACTCTGCAGATGACAGCTTGAAATCAGGTAATGTTTCCTGCATGCCTTCGATAT
Source organism: Rhinella marina (assembly GCA_900303285.1). NCBI lineage: Eukaryota > Metazoa > Chordata > Amphibia > Anura > Bufonidae > Rhinella > Rhinella marina. The sequence continues at coordinate 156,578 of ONZH01010730.1, read as the reverse complement.
GTGGGCCCCATGTGGGCCCCATCTGTGCCCCCAATCTTTGCCCCCCTGCATCTGAGCCATCAGCTGTATGCTGACACTCTGCTGTAACCCCTTAGATGCTGCTGCGCTCCGATGGCAGTGGCCCAATGGTTGCCATGGCAACCAGATGCCTTGCAAAGGCGTCCAGTGTTGCCATCTATCAGTGTAAAACTGATAGTATTATACTTTGCTATGCAAGAGCATTGCAAAGTATAGAACTGGCATAAAACCCACTAGACCTTCAAGATCCAAGTGCAAAAAGTAAAAAGAAAGTAAAAAATCAATGTAAAAAAATAAATAAAAATGTAAATTAAAAATAAAATGAATTTACTTTTCCCATATCCACGCGTTTATAATAGAGTAAAAAATGAAAAAAATAAAATAAACTAAACTTAATTGGTATTGCCGTGTCCATAATGAGCTGATCTATAAAATGATCATGGTACTAAACCCGTGTGGTGAACGTTTTACGAAAAATAAAATTAGAAAACAATGGCGGAATTGCTGTTGTTTTTTTTTGCCTTACCTTCTAAAAAAATTGAATAAAAGTGAACAAAAAGTCAAATGCATCCCAAAAATGATACCAATAAAGACTACAGCCCATCTCGCAAAAAATAAACCCTCCTACAACTATGTTGACAGAAAAATAAAAAAGTTATGGGTCTTAGATTTTGGTGATGCGAAAAAAAAAAAGTTTAACAAAAAGTGGTTTTAAAATATAAGTGGTACAACGTGAAAAAGACATTACAAATTTGGTATCTTCATAACCGTATAAACCCACAGAATAAAATTATCTTATCAAATATACCACATGGAGAAAATTCAAAAATAAACACCGGCAGAATTGCAATATTAGACCATTTCACCTCATAAAAAATTAAATAAAAAGCAATCAAAGTCATATGTACCCAAAAATGGTACCATTAAAAATTACAGCCCATGCCACAAAAAATGAGCCCCCACACAGCTCAGTCAACAAAAAAATAAAAAACGTTATGGCCCTTAAAATCTATTTCAGCACAAATTCCATGTTAGAAAATGCAGATGTCGCTCCTTTCCTTTTGAATTCTGCCATCTGCTCATATAGCAGTTTACGACCACGTATAGGATGTTGCTGTATTTAGGAGAAAATGGGTAACACGTTATGGGGTGCAATTTTTCCTCTTATCGCTTGTTAAAGTGAAAAATGTGGGCTTAAACGACTTTTTCTTGTAAAAAATATAATTTTTCATTTTCACAGCTATGCATTTCTAAATATTATGAAACACCTCTCAGGTAAAAGTGGTCAGTAAACCCCTCAATAAATTCTTTGAGGGATGTAGTTTCCAAAATGGAGTCACTTTTGGGGAGTTTCTTCTGTAGGGGTGCCCTAGTATGCCTTTAAATATGACACGATACCCAAAAGCCATTCCAGCAAAATCTGCTCTCCAAAAACCATATGTTGCTCCTTTCCTTCTGTGAACACCCGTGTGCCCATACAGCTGTTTACCAACATAAATAGGGTGTTTTTGTAAACTGCAGGATCAGGGAAATAAATATTGAGGTTAGTTTCACTGCTAACCCTTGCTATGTTATAGGAAAAATTGGATTAAAATTAAAAATCTGTTCAAAAATTCTTGTGGAACACTTAAAGGGTTAACATACTTTGTATAACTAGTTTTGAGTAATTTGAGGGGTCTAGTTTCTAAAATGGGGTCATTTATGGGTGGTTTCTATTATATGAGGACCTCAAAGTGACTTCAGACCTGAATTGGTCCTTGAAAAAGTCGGTTTTGAAAATTTGATAGAAAATTTGAAAAATTGCTTCTTAAATTCTAAGCCTTCTAACATCCTAAAAAAATAAAATATAATTTTCAAAATGGTGCCAACATAAAGTAGATATATAGGGAATCTTAAGTAAAAACTATTTAATGAGGTATCACTATCTGCCTGTAAGGCGTAGAAATTCAAATTTAGAAAATTACATTTTTTTCTTAATTTTCTGTAAATTTGGGATTTTTTATAATATAAAGGTAAAACTTATCGACCCAAATTTACCTCTAACATCAAGTACAAGATGTCACGAGAAAACAGTCTCAGAATGGCTTTGATAAATAAAAGCATTCCAAAGTTATTAACACATAAACTGACACATGTCAGATTTGCTAAATTAAGCCTGGTCATGAAGGTTAAAAATGGCTTGGACTTGAAAGGGTTAATTACTAAAAAAGACATTTCAGGAGAGGTGATGGGTCGCCATTAATTAAATAATCATTCATTTATGGAACATTATAGAAAGTCTAGTACACTGCCTGAAGTTTGGGCAGTGCGAGTTCTGAAGGATAATAACACATTCATAGGCACTTGTTTGCATCAGCCTGATTACACAGGCCGATGCAAACTGAATGTGGGAGGAACGATTGCTACTGCAGTCCCTTATTCAATTCTGTTGGCTATCGGCAACACAGCCCAGATTACACTGGGAGATGAGCCACCGATCCTGATGAAAGATGCCCCTCACCCAACAAACACGTTTTTGCTCATTTATCGGCTGGTTGGCTGCTCGATTATATGGGCCAATTATCGGGAACAATCCCTAAATGCTCATTGCCCTGTAAATCATGCACTACAGTAGACATCTTTGATAAATATGAATGTACAGTATTTCTATGGTCCTTCTTAGTGCAGTTTCAGGGCCCATTTATCTGGTTATAGAAACAGTAAACATTGTCTGTCCTCAAGGATTAATGCATAGTGTGTACTGGAAGCATTAGTTTGTATTACTTCTGTTAATTTTACTGTAGTATTAGGATAATCTATATTGATTGGCATATCAAGTGCACATTAATCCTAGGCAAGAGAAAAATATTCTCTCAGGATAGTTTTTTAGGGAGAGTGCATTCCTTCAAAGCTTGTGTCACATCTGGGCGCAGAGTGCCGCTACACTCACCCCGTCGGCGAGGCCGCCCCCCTTGGCGGTCGCTGGCGAATCCTCTATACAAGCGTACGCTGCGGTGATTCCAGCAGCCGCTTTCGGCAGACTCTGCAGTAGCTGGTGCTCTCGCCCCCTCTAGGGGCTGCCAGCCGGTACTGCAGCTCCTATACCTTCTGTCTAACTGTCATCAGTCCAGCACCTGATCCTCATCCAGAGGCCTATTTAAGGCAGCTCTGTGCACCTGACCAACGCCAGAGTATCAGGTCTTTTCCCCAGTGTACTCCAGCTGTCTCCTGTTTGGTTCCTGTTTATCCAGATGACAGTGCCTATCAAAAAGGATCCTATTCTTTTCCATTATTTCTGTACTTACTGACACCCCTGGTTCTACTGAGGGCTGTACGTGTGGACATTGGCTGCAGTCAACAGACGACATTTAGCAGTGTTGCTGGTCGGCTTTTCAATAACCAGCGAAGTTCTACATAGTGGTTGTGGCTTCCCACAACTACTAGGGGTAAGCATATTATTTACTTTTAACCCTGTATGACCTATTGATTCGGCACATGTGGCGCGCCTTCTTTGTCTCTCTTTCTTACATGGATACCACTGCTTCCATACGGCAACGCGACCTGCAAGTCTCCGGCCGCACAAATCCAACCTGCCTTGCAGCGGGCTCTGGTGAAAAACCCGGGGGCTTGTTAGATTCCGCACGCTAGTACATTTTAGTACTTCGGAAGCTGGCAAGGTTAGTGACAGCTTGTTTGTATTTAGTCTTATCAGAACTCTTTGTGGTGCCTCATTGTAGGACAAGATGTGAACTTAATCCAGTACAGAAATGTTATTTTGGCATCCTTCTAGTAAAAAAAAAAAAAAGACTGTCCAAAGATGATTAATTAAAACAAAAAACTTCTGTTGGAATAATTCCTATCTCTTTTGTTCTTAGCTCCTTTAAGTGTCCTGTTTTGCATAATGTTGATGTCAGGGTGTGCAATACCTAGTGTGAACTGTGCCTGGGTTGTTGTGACACACCCGATTTGCTTTTGTCCAGCAATGCAGGAGTTACTATGCTCTTTAGGATTTGTGCTTCAGCTGAACTTGTTACTGAGATCAGGGCTGGTCCAATCAGCTACTGGACCTAGCCTCTGATCCTGGATAAATGTCAGCTAGCTGCTCACTTGCTTGCTGGCTATTTTGGTTCTTACCTGGATCCCAGCTCCCCTGTATCTTCTCCGGTTTGTTCCTTCCTAGTCCCTCTGATTGCGTACTTATCCACCCTCCGCCTGACCTTTGACTTTTTTCTGTATTGCCGATAATTACTGCATTGCTGTGTGGTTCTGTCCTTGTTTGCTCCTTTGTCAGTTTTTAGTTGTTTGTCTGTCCTGTTTGGTGTTCCACTTATTCAGTATAGGGAACGCCATCGTGGTTGTCCGCGGCCGCCTAGGGCCGTCTGAGGCAAGTAGGTAGGGACAGTGGGTGGGTTCAGCCTCAGGGCTCACTGTCTTGTGTTGTCTGTACCCCCGAGTTATTGTTTTTGTCATCAGATTTTACTGTAGTTTTTACATAAAAACTTAAATGTTCCCTCGCAGAACTAAAAATTATTTTGAGACAAATTTACAAACTGTATATACTGTGTTGGTCCCATGCTCATATGTGCCCACATTGCTGAGAAAAATAAAGTTTTAATATATGAAAAGCCTCTACGAGCAATGGATGCATTGCCATTACACCTAGATGCTCTGCTTTCTCTGCAACTGGCTTTCACTGCCTGGCCTCGTCAATCAAAATGGAGAGGGACCAACATAGATACCAAGCACACATGCAACAGGTTAGCAACTTTCATAGGTACAAATCCGCTGACAGATACCTTTTAAAAGGATTTGCAGCAACATCCTACAAAGCGGATGTGGAATGTGGATCTATTGTGTCTACTGAACAGATTTTATTTGGGGCTACTCCTAAGGGTATTATCTCAGTTCCCCCTCCCCCATGCAGACCTCTTCATAGAATCGAAAGCATTGACCAGGGAAATTTAGCCAGCCTCTTAACTGCCAAGTTAAATTTAAGCCTAGAAAAGGATCTGCCTTCTTCTGACTACAGGACATATGTTCCCCAGAGGAATGTCCATAACCAAGACAGGCTCCACAGAAACAACTAGAGCAGAATCATTAATATGTTGATGTTCTTCTACTCAGTCTGTATAGTTGAAGGGCATCTGTCTTCTTGATAAGTGCAAGACAAAATAAAAACAATAAAGAATAGTGACCACGTGCATAACAAGAATTAACATGTTGAACTGACTGAAGATTAGATTTTTATGTTCAGTGTAGATGTCTCCATTCTTCCAGAGCCAATCTGATGGTGAACAGTTAACTGCCCCTCGTGGAATAGATGCATTGTGCAGGGGAAAAGGATTTAGAGAAGAACCTACAAGAAATCATCTTACCGGAGTAACCTTTTTGCATAAGGACAGCTCCGGCTTCCACAGAGGATGCATTCACCTCCAAGAAGAACTGTTTAGTGACATCAAGGCAATGAAGAATTGAAGCTGAGGAGAAGGCCTGCTTGAGAGTTAGGTGTTCACTCCTGTTCTGCAGATGCTACACCTTTAAAATAACAATTTATGAAATTATCTGTAATTTTTATTTTTTGGGAGGTGATAGTTCTACAAAATACTAGGGGCTACAGAGTCTTGCCTGCTGGGCCAAGTTGTATTTCTATATACAGTGCCTTGCGAAAGTATTTTTGTTTTGTCTATATCTTTCAGGCTTCAAACAAACAGATATAACATTTTAAATTTTTGGTAAAGATAAAGAATCAACAACAAGTGGGTCACAATTGTTAAGTGGAACGAAATTTATTGGATCATTTAAACTTTTTTGTAATAATAAAACTGAAAAGTGGGGCGTGCAAAATTATTCGGCCCCCTTGCATTAATACTTTGTTGCGCCACCTTTTGCTGCGATTACAGCTTATTTCTTGCCCATTCTTCCTTGCAAAACAGCTCGAGCTCTTTGAGGTTGGATGGAGAGCGTTTGTGAACAGCAGTTTTCAGCTCTTTCCACATATTCTCAATTGGATTCAGGTCTCGACTTTGACTTGGCCATTCTAAGACCTGGATACGTTTATTTTTGAACCATTCCATTGTAGATTTTGCTTTATGTTTGGGATCATTGTCTTGTTGGAAGATAAATCTCCGTCCTAGTCTCAGGTCTTTTGCAGACTCCAACAGGTTTTCATCCAGAATGGTCCTGTATTTGGCTCCATCCATCTTCCCATCAATTTTAACCATCTTCCCTGTCCCTGCTGATGAAAAGCAGGCCCAAACCATGATGCTGCCACCACCAGTGGGGATGGTGTGTTCAGGGTGATGAGCTGTGTTGCTTTTATGCCAAACATATCGTTTTGCATTGTCTCCAAAAAGTTGGATTTTGGTTTCATCTGACCAGAGCACCTTCTTCCACATGTTTGGTGTGTCTCCCAGGTGGCTTGTGCCACACTGTAAACAAGACTTTTTATGGATATCTTTGAGAAATGGCTTTCTTCTTGCCACTCTTCCATAAAGGCCAGATTTGTGAAGTGGTCGACTGATTGTTGTCCTATGGACAGACTCTCCCACCTCAGCTGTAGATCTCTGCAGTTCATCCAGAATGATCATGGGCCTCTTGGCTGCATCTCTGATCAGTCTTCTCCTTGTTTGAGATGAAAGTTTAGAGGGACGGTCGGGTCTTGGTAGATTTGCAGTGGTCTGATACTCCTTCCATTTTAATATGATCGCTTGCACAGTGCTCCTTGGAATGTTTAAAGCTTGGGAAATCTTTTGGTATCCAAATCCGGCTTTAAACTGCTCCACAACAGTATCACGGACCTGCCTGGTGTGTTCCTTGGTCTTCATGATGCTCTCTGTGCTTTAAACAGAACCCTGAGACTATCACAGAGCAGGTGCATTTATACGGAGACTTGATTACACACAGGTGGATTCTATTTATCTTCATCAGTCATTTAGGACAACATTGGATCATTCAGAGATCCTCAATGAACTTCTGGAGTGAGTTTTCTGAACTGAAAGTAAATGGGCCGAATAATTTTGCAAGCCCCACTTTTCAGTTTTATTATTACAAAAAAAGTTTAAAAGATCCAATAAATTTCGTTCCACTTCACAATTGTGACCCACTTGTTGTTGATTCTTCACCAAAAATTTGAAATGTTATCTTTTTGTTTGAACCCTGAAATGTGGCAAAAGGTTGAAATATTCCAGGGGGCCGAATACTTTCGCAAGGCACTGTATAATTCTAGACACCTTGAATAGTCCAAACCTTCAGGACCCCCATCAATCCTGAAAACAAAGGGACATGTGTTTGTTCAGCAGTTCTCCAGCACATGATAGATCCTAGCCTGCTGCTTTTTAGTGAACTTCAATATAGCTCAGGTGAATTAGGCTGTGTAGTAGTTTTCTGCCAGTAAAGGAGCCACACCTAATCATGCTACCGTTTTATTCTGTGTATCACGGGGATCCCAAGAGTTGGAACCCCAGAGATTTGGAGGAGAAGACATATTCTAGTGACAAGCCATCACTTCCCATAGTGGTATGGAGTCCTAGAGTCCTACACACAGTAGACATATAGGGGCAAATTTATTAAGACTGGCATTTTAGATGGGCGGTGGATCTGCTGGAGTTATGAAGAGGCCAGCCTCTCCATAACTTTGGCGTATCCAACGCCATGTCTAAATGTAAGACAGCTTCATAAGACAGGCGTATTTCAGCTTCATAAATGCCCTCCATAATACCTAGAAATATTACACTATAGAAGAGATATAAACTCCCCGATCATATTTCAAAATGTCTTCCTATCTGGAACTTTTTGGTAGAGAGAGTCAGTTGTTTCAAAGGCAGAAGAGCTCAGTATTTCACATTCACAGGCAACTAGCTATTGTAAATATGTTGTTCTATAAATTCCAGGGGATATACTGTATTACTGATAGGATGGTGCCACCAGCAAACACATCAATACAGTTGCAAGGCTGGGTCACTATGAGGTAGCTACAACCCCCTCTACCTTAAATACCAAAAAAACGAACGGGGAACCACTAGTATATCCAAATATTTTATTGAAAATCACAAGTCTAAAATAACATAGAAACTACATATCCCATATTTAATACCGGTACATCGGTGGTGACATGATCACACATCAGGCACATATAATTTAAACGAGGCAGTGAAGAAGGAAATATCAAAGTGTAATCGCAGAATCCCCGGTACATACAAATTCCTTTTCCAGACTCTTAATCATATCACATATGTAAATGTACATCATTAGAATATCTATATGCTGTCCTGTTGCTGAAAAGTAGATGATAACCGCAAGGAAAATCAATAGTCAGTATATCATACCTACTGCACTGCCTCGTGCCCCGACGCGTGTTTCGCTATTGCTTCATCAGGAGGTAAGTATTGAGTGTCATTAGGGTGCCATTTATACCAGTTTCGATATTCAATTAATTACATGTGCGTCCCTTACCCACATGGTCGATACGCCAGCTTGAATGCATGCTCCGGAAGTACACTACCGGAAGTAGTATCACCGTGTAACCTATATTTTCCCCCTCTGATCAGAACTCACTTATAGTAAATACGAATGCCCATAATCTATAATATAGTCCCACAATTCTCCCCAAATTTACAAATTACCACATATAGATGTTAAACCCAATCTTTCCTCCTGACAGACCGGAAGTGACATATCGGAATAATGCGTGTCAAGCTGGAACGCATATACGTACCCCCGGGTAGATTCTAGATCCATAATACAATGAAAGTATATACCAGGAAATGACATTCCGGACCTACCCACTGCGCTCCATCGTGGAACGCAAAAGGCAAGTCGTCATTTAAGTCCGGAAGTCATGCCATATATATAACACATGCGTTCCAGCCTGGAGCGCAAAGAGTGAAGTGTCCCTCCCTACATCCAATTTCATATTGTCGACTCGAAAGAAAGTACCTAAATAGTTTCCAAAGTTTACCAACTTGATATTCTAACAGTTCCAGTATCGTTATATATATATTATATTATACATAGTGCAAAAACACGAAATATACCACTACAACATATAAGTGACAGTGTATAATATATGCAAAGGCATTTCGGGACCCACACATCATTACTGATCCCCCATAAATTGTGAGTGTTGGAATGATTAAATAAATTGACGTATGCCATTTCCAAATTACTACATGCTTACTCGTATTACTTATAACCAATTCATAAATACATAAAACCCTACCAATAAAGTGCAAAGTGCAAGAAAGTGAAAAGTGCCACACTTAGTGCATGTGAAAGTGCGTCGTGCAAACCTGCCCAAACCAGTGATGCTTACTCAATATCAATCTCCCACTACTACATACCCCATAGTGTCCAATTATTACAATATGTATAGTTATGTGGAAAAATTAATAAATACATATAAAAAAAGCCATATATCAAATACATATACAAAATACATATAAAAGTACCCATTACATAATATACCACAATCAGGTCAAACATGATGAAAAAGATCACAATTCCTAAAATCATATCTCAATTAATATACATAAACATCCCTGCTAAAATCCTAATCCTCCAATAATGATACCTCCCATATTGTCACAACAGTCCAAATCCACCAAAATTGTGTGTAATACTGTATATATATAGTTGTTCATCACGAACTTCCAAACATCCTCTGGAAGACAATAAATGGATGGGAGGAGAGAAGGGAGGAAAAAGGACGGAGAAATGGAGGGAACCCAAGAAGAGGGCGAAAGAGTTCGTCAATTTCATCCAGCAAAACTAGAAAGCTGTTAAAGAGAAAGGACACACAAATTAATATATACAATGTTACCACCCTAGGGGTACCAGGGACCCTAAGACAAACTCTACATATTAAGATTAAAAACACCTAAAATCAAATAATTCCCTATAACCAAAATATGTCATGTACTCCTTAACAGTGTGGAACAGAGCATTGCGCGGTCCGAAACTCCTACAAAAAGGGTACAAAGCTCAAACTTTCATTAAGGCCATGTGGGACCATGGTATTCAATGTGACAATCCAACGTGCCTCCCTCTGGGCCAAAAGCTGTTTCCAGTTGCCCCCTCTGATATTCACCACTACTTTATCAATCCCCCTTACCTTAAGTAGTGCTGCATTGGAATCATGATTAGAGATGAGCGAGCATACTCGTCCGAGCTTGGTGCTCGTTCGAGCATTAGGGTACTCGTAAGTGCTCGCTGCTCGGACGAGTATCTCGCCATGCTCGAGGAAATGGCAACTTCCGCATCTTGCATTTTTGTCGCCTATAAACTCAGCCAATCACAAGCCAGGAGACTCTGCGGTACACCCAGCATCACGTAGGGCCCTTACATGTCGATAGCAGGGGTTGGCTGGCCTGATCAGGTGACCCTGGAATATACTAGTGACTGCCCGCGGTGCTCGGCTCAGATGCTGTCTGGATGTCGTTAGGGATAGAGCTGCTGCGTTTCAGGGAGAGTGTTAGGGCCTGCATTTAGTTCTCTGTTAGGCAGGAATCACCCACAAAGAACCCAACAGCCCTTCTAAGGGCTACAAGAAATTTTTTTTTGTCTCTTGGCTGGCTGGCTGGCACTAGTAGTGCAGCTATCTCCATATATAACCCCCCTTTTTTTTAATGTTATATCTCAGTGATACAAATCCATTTCACATTTCACAGCAGTGTGGAACCATTCTGTCTGTCACAGTTCACTACACTCACTCCAATCCGTATTTTCTGTCCAGGTGACAGTTTCTGTATGTCACTTAATACAACCGGGTCTTTTGCTGTCATGTATATAGCTTGAACCCAAAAATCTCTGTGCGACATTTGTCTGGGTCGCAGTCAAAATAGCCATCGTCAGCAGGGTGTCAGTTAGCTCTACGATAGTTTCTGCACGTCACGTTCCAAAAAAAACAAAACTACAAAAAAAATATTTAAAAAAAAAATTTTTTTTTAAAATAGTTTTTATGTTTTAGCTCAGTGATACAAATCCATTTCACACAGCAGTGTGGAACCATTCTGTGTGTCACAGTTCAGTACACTCACTACAATCCGTATTTTCTGTCCAGGTGACACTTTCTGTATGTCACTTAATTCAACCAGACTGAACAAGTTTGTGGGTTTCAGTACAGCAGGCCCATTTATTTTTTATTTTTTATATAATACACTTATATACAGAAAATGTTGAACCCCAGGGCTAAGGGTCGAGGGCGTGGGCATTCAATTACTGCAGGGGGCAGAGGCCGTGGTCCTGGGCAGGGTGAGACAGTACCTGCTGATGAGGGAGCAGGGGAACGCCACAGAGCTACACTCCCTAGCTTCATGTCTCAACTTACAGGGACACGTGGTAGAGGACTGTTGAAACCACAACAGTGCGAACAGCTGATGTCGTGGATTGCGGACAAGGCTTCAAGTAATTTGTCCACCAGTCAGTCTTCCACGCAGTCCACCCACGTTACCCAAGGCAGCACTCCTCTGGCTCCTCCACCTCAACCTCCTTCCCCCCAGTCTGCCCCCTCCCAGGAAAATTTGGAATGCGATCCGGCATGCTCTCAGGAACTGTTTTCTGGACCCTTCCCAGAGTCACAAACCACTTCTCAGGTTGCTGCTGACCTCGTTCCCGATGCCCAAGTTTTCCAACTTTCGCAGTCTGTGGGTGATGATGATGATAATGTTGAGTTAGTGGAAGAAGTTTGTAAAGAGGTGTCGGACGATGAGGAGACACGGTTGTCAGACAGTGGTGAAGTTGTTGTCAGGGCAGGGAGTCCGAGGGGGGAGCAGAATGAGGAATAGGAGGATGACGAGGTGACTGACCCAAGCTGGGTTGATAAGCCGAGTGAAGACAATGCTTCTGAGGCGGAGGCGAGTGCTGCACCAGAACAGGTTGGAAGAGGCAGTGGTGTGGCCAGAGGGAGAAGCAGGGCCAGAGCTGGTGCATCAGCAGCAACTGTTTCATGTAGTGAAGCTCCCGTGGCGAGGCCTAGATGTTCGCAAGTCTGGAGGTTCTTTAAAGAAAGTGAGGATGACCGACGGACTGTGGTGTGCAACCTGTGCCACACCAGGATCAGCAGGGGTGCCACCACTACTAGCCTAACCACCACCAGCATGTGCAGGCATATGAGTGCTAAACACCCCACTCAATGGAACCAAGGCCGTTCACCACCTCCTGCCGGTCACACCACTGCTCTTTCCACTGTGTCACTCGCTGCCTCTGCTAGTCAACCCCCTGCCCAGGACCCCGGCAGGAGCGCCTCCCGCCGGAAAACCACACCTTCGCCTCCACGATCCTCCACAGTGTCCACCAATGTGTCCCAGCGCAGCGTTCAGCTGTCTTTACAGCAGAAGCTGGATCGCAAGAGGAAATACAGTTCCACCCACATGCCCAAGCCCTCAACGTCCACATCTCCAAATTGCTGAGCCTGGAGATGCTGCCCTATAGGCTGGTAGAGACCGAGGCCTTTCGCAATCTCATGGCGGTGGCTGCCCCTCGGTATTCGGTCCCCAGCCGCCACTATTTTTCCCGATGTGCCATCCCAGCCCTACACCAGCACGTGTCAGAGAACATCATCCGTGCCCTGACCAACGCTGTTTCTGAGAAGGTCCACCTAACCACGGACACGTGGACAAGTGCTGCCGGGCAGGGACACTATATCTCACTGACGGCACATTGGGTTAACTTGGTGGAGGCTGGGACCGAGACTGACCCTGGGGCCGCTCATGTACTGCCCACACTGAGGATTGCGGAGCCTACCTCGGTGACGGTCTCTCAGACGTACTATGCCTCCTCCTCCTCCGACCCCTCCTCCTCCTCCACCTCCTCCTCCGAATTACCATCCGTGGGCACGGCGCCTTCAGTCGGTAGCTCTAGGCGCAGCAGCAGTGCCATGGGTAAGCGCCAGCAGGCGGTGCTCAAACTGCTGAGCTTAGATGACAAAAGGCACACCGCCCAAGAGCTGTTACAGGGCATCACGGCGCAGACCGATCTGTGGCTGGCACCGCTGAACCTCAAGCCAGGCATGGTTGTGTGTGACAACGGGCGTAACCTGATGGTGGCTCTGCAACTCGGCAGACTGACACATGTGCCATGCCTGGCCCACGTGTTCAATCTAATAGTTCAGCGGTTCCTCAAGACATACCCCAATCTGTCTGATTTGCTCACCAAGGTGCGCTGCATCTGTGCGCATTTCCGCAAGTCGACCACAGATGCTGCCACTCTCAGGGCAGCGCAGCGCCGCCTACAACTGCCCGCTCACCGACTGTTGTGCGACGTGCCCACAAGATGGAATTTGACATTAAACATGTTATCCAGAGTTTACCAGCAGCGCAGAGCGATTGTAGACTGCCAGATGTCAACTTCCACCAGAACTGGTAGTCAGGTCAGTCAGATTCCTCAAGTCTACAATGAGGAGTGGACGTGGATGTCTGATATCTGCCAGGTGTTGAGCAACTTTGAGGAGTCAACACAGATGGTCAGCGGCGATGCCGCCATTATCAGCCTCACCATCCCGCTGCTTTGCCTGTTGAAAAACTCACTGCTCAGCATGAAGTCGGATGCTTTGCGCTTGTCACAAGAGACGGTGGAGGAAGATACGTCGCTTGATAGCCAGAGCACCCTCCGGTCTGTTTCTCAGCGAATATCGGAGGAGGGGGATGAGGATGAGGAGGAAGAGGAGGAGAATGTCGGCGAGACAGTAGAGGGTACCAGTGCTCAGTTCTTAACTCTTGAGCGTGTATGGGCTGAAGAGGAGGAGGAGGAAATGGAGAGTCAGGCCAGTGAGGAGAGGGAATTCTTATGTGTTGGGACTCTGGCGCACATGGCAGACTTCATGTTAGGCTGCCTATCCCGTGACCCTTGCGTTAGAAGCATTTTTTCAAACACCGATTACTGGGTGTTCACTCTTCTGGACCCACAGTACAAGCAGAACCTTTCCACTCTCATCCCTGCAGAGGAAAGGAGTATGAGAGTGAATAGATATCAACAGGCCCTGGTGCACAAGCTGAAACAATCCTTCCCATCTGACGCCGCTAGCGGCAGAGGGCATGGTTCTGTGGGCCAAGTAGCGGGGGAGAGGAGGCGAGCAGGCAGCTTGTCCAGCACTGGCTGGGGAACGCTCTCCAAGGCCTTTGCCAGTTTTATGTCACCTCAGCAAGACACTGTCACCTGTCCCCAGTCTAGGCAGAGTAGGGGGGAGCTGTACAGAAAGATGGTGAGGGAGTACCTAGCTGACCATACCAACGTCCTGCATGATCACTCTGCTCCATACAACTACTGGGTTTCAAAGCTGGACACGTGGCCTTAACTGGCGCTGTACGCCTTGGAGGTGCTGGCCTGCCCTGCCGCTAGTGTGCTGTCAGAGCGGGTATTCAGTGCAGCTGGTGGCGTCATCACCGATAAGCGTACACGCCTGTCAACTGACAGCGCTGACAGGCTGACGCTTATTAAAATGAACAAAGCCTGGATTTCACCGGAATTCAAATCTCCTCCGGGGGAAAGCAGCTAAAGATTAACATTACTTATGTATCCGATTCCTCTTCTCTACTCCTCCTCCTCCTCCTCCATGTCGTCTTTGCCTAACACTGACCAAAAAAACGCCATTTTTTAGAGGTCCAACTGGCATTCTTTTACCACAATTTTTCAGGAGGGCCCCCTACAGGCCCTCTCTCCAAACAATTTACGTCTTTTTCCTATCTTTCTCTCTCTCCAAACTATTTTTCCGGATAGCTGCCATATACGGTAATAAACTGAGAAGAATACAGAGAACACATGCCACACTTGATCAAGCTCATAATTTACGACTGTAAGTTGGGGTCCTGTGTCGTCATTCACTGAATTTCACTGATCTCCTCAACGTCTCCTCAAAGAACCCAAAGACCATTGTGGAGAGAGCGGCACAGCTCGCCATCAAAGTGACGAACCCCAATGCCATACTGCGCAGCGAAGAGAACGAATAAATATCTCTGTGGTTATTTGTGCTAAATAAAAGTTAAATAAACACAAAAAAAAAAAAAAAAAATAATTGATCTGTTCCTGTGCCTGATCCACCCAAGTTGAATCTGTCCCATCATGAGAAAGTCCCCCCAAGGAGTCCCCACTGTAACTTGCTTCCCATACAACTACCTCACCCCCCGACACCTGTGTCTCGCCATTGTCCACCACCTCCTCAGACAACACTGGTAAATCCCCACTGTCAGCACACGGAGACAGCAAAAGGTCTTGCGAATTGGGGCAGAGAATGTTCTGGGGTAGCACATCAGAGAAGGGGTGACTATGGGGTTTCAGGTAGTACGTGACCACATGCAATCTCCATCCAAAAAGTCATACTGAGGCTCAGCACCATGCTTTACACTGCAATCCTATTACTGAGGCTCACCACCATGCTTTACACTGCAATCTTATTGAAAGACAGACAATCAGGGGTTCACCGCCAGGTTGTCAGGCAGCATTTTTAAGTGGGTCACCATTACCGTGTCCCTGAAAATTGCCTTGGGGTCATCGCCAGACTATTTTTATGAAAGGCCATGGGGTTCTATACACACAGTGCTGATGGAAGCCCATCAGCCTTTCTAAACACAATTGAATCTGTCCCATCATGAGAAAGTCCCCACTGTAACTTGCTTCCCATACAACTAACTCACCCCCCGACACCTGTGTCTCGCCATTGTCCACCACCTCCTCAGACAACATTGGTAAATCCCCACTGTCAGCACACTGAGACTGCAAAAGGTCTTGCGAATTGGGGCAGAGAATGTTCTGGGGTAGCACATCAGAGAAGGGGTGACTATGGGGTTCCAGGGAGTACGTGACCACATGCAATCTCCATCTAAAAAGTCATACTGAGGCTCACAACCATGCTTTACACTGCAATCTTATTACTGAGGCTCACCACCATGCTTTAGACTGCAATCTTATTGAAAGACAGACAATCAGGGGTTCACCACCAGGTTGTCAGGCAGCATTTTTAAGTGGGTCACCATTACCGTGTCCCTGAAAATTGGCGGTGATGGACCTTCGTTGCACCTAGTTGGGTGCTTCCCTAACATGTGATGGGCATGTGCCTCGCCTTTCTTGGTCTGGGTGAGCACAATTGCCATGAGGGTAACCACCAGGCTGTTGCCTGAGAATTTGGGGTAATGGTGGGATTAGGCAGCCTCAGAGGCATCCATGCATGCTGCCCCTGCTGTTTCCTGTCCATTTCCGTGGTGTTTCCATCATTTTCTGAGGTTTCCAGGTTTTCACCCAGCCTTCCCTAGGCAGAGCCTTGGTCCCCTGCAAAAAATGCTCGAGTCTCCCATTGACTTCAACTTGACGTTATTCGAAACGAGCACCCGAGCATCGGGAAAAGTTTGACTCGAATAACGAGCACCCGAGCATTTTAGTGCTCGCTCATCTCTAATCATGATGTAGTTTAAAGTACCTGGGAATCGTCTTCAAACTGGCAATATCCTCTTCATCCCTGGCCGCATAGATTCCGAGGACATGTTCCCTGATTCTTCTTTTCAGTTCCCTTGTTGTTAGGCCCACGTATAGTAAGTTGCAGGGACATCTGGCAGCGTAAATAACGCCAATCAAGTTACAGTTGATGGTGTGGGTGATGGTATATTCCTTTATCCTCTTAGAGTCAGTAAAGGTAGTAGCTCTCTCAATATTGGAACAGGCAACACAATTACCACAAGCTGTACATCCCCATCTTGGGCCCCTTGAGCCAAATGCTCTTTCAGGCCTAACACCCACGTGATGGCTCCTAGTCAGAATATCTTTCAAACTTTTCTCCTTCCTGTAAGTGATAAGTATAGTTTCAAAGTATCATCCGACAACAGGATTTTCCAATATTTGGCAAGTATGTGCCTTACATCTGAATGACCCTGGTTAAACGCAGTAATAAATCTTACTTTTTCTTCCTTGCCCTTATCACACTCCCGATGGGAGGGATAAATCAAAGTGTCGCGCCTGGACCTATTGGCTCGCTGGAAGCCACGTCTGATGGACCGCTTATCATATCCTCTGTTCCTAAACCGATTCTCTAGATCACTTGCCTGTTTTATAAAATCCGTGTCCCTCGAACATATCCTTCTGAGCTGGAGAAACTGTCCCACCGGAATACTAGAAACCAGCTTCTTCGGATGGGATGAGGAGGCATGCAGCAGGCTGTTCACCGAGGTCTCTTTACGATATAAGTTAGTCTGAATTAGGCCATATCCATCGACCTCCAGAGAAAGGTCTAAAAAGTCCATCCTAGTTCTGCCCGTTTTGAATGTAAGTTTGATGTTGAAATCATTGTTATTCAGAGTATCCATAAAAACATGAAGTTCGTCCAAGGTCCCCTGCCAAATGATCAAAATGTCGTCAATATAGCGGTTCCAAAAGTGGACCCGCTCAATTAACTCAACTGGCTCGGACAAGAAGATCTTCCTCTCCCACAGCCCCAGGAACAGATTGGCATATGAGGGCGCACACACCGCCCCCATGGCTGTTCCCTGAAGCTGTAGGTAGAAGGTCTCCTTAAATACGAAAAAGTTGTGATTGAGGGCAAATTGCAGAAGTTCCACAATCAAGTCCCCAAACTTACCTTGCCATTGTGAAGTACCGATAAAATGTCGTACTGCTGCTAGGCCATCAGAGTGTCGTATCGAAGTATAAAGTGATTCCACATCACACGTGACCAGTATCATGTTAGGTTCAAGATGTATTCCATCGAGTTTTCTTAGTACATCTCCCGTATCCTTTAGATATGAAGGGAGATTGCTTACCAGTGGTCTCAAAATATAATCAATCCATCTACAAATAGGTTCGCACATACTATATATATATTACATATGAAATTTTGGTGAATTTGGACTGTTGTGACAATATGGGAGGTATCATTATTGGAGGATTAGGATTTTAGCAGGGATGTTTATGTATATTAATTGAGATATGATTTTAGGAATTGTGATCTTTTTCATCATGTTTGACCTGATTGTGGTATATTATGTAATGGGTACTTTTATATGTATTTTGTATATGTATTTGATATATGGCTTTTTTTATATGTATTTATTAATTTTTCCACATGACTATACATATTGTAATAATTGGACACTATGGGGTATGTAGTAGTGGGAGATCGATATTGAGTAAGCATCACTGGTTTGGGCAGGTTTGTACGACACACTTTCACATGCACTAAGTGTGGCACTTTTCACTTTCTTGCACTTTGCACTTTATTGGTAGGGTTTTATGTATTTATGAATTGGTTATAAGTAATACGAGTAAGCATGTAGTAATTTGGAAATGGCATACGTCAATTTATTTAATGATTTCAACACTCACAATTTATGGGGGATCAGTAATGATGTGTGGGTTCCGAAATGCCTTTGCATATATTATACACTGTCACTTATATGTTGTAGTGGTATATTTCGTGTTTTTGCACTATGTATAATATAATATATATATAAAGATACTGGAACTGTTAGAATATCAAGTGGGTAAACTTTGGAAACTATTTAGGTACTTTCTTTCGAGTCGACAATATGAAATTGGATGTAGGGAGGGACACTTCACTCTTTGCGCTCCAGGCTGGAACGCATGTGTTATATATATGGCATGACTTCCGGACTTAAATGACGACTTGCCTTTTGCGTTCCACGATGGAGCGCAGTGGGTAGGTCCGGAATGTCATTTCCTGGTATATACTTTCATCGTATTATGGATCTAGAATCTACCTGGGGGTACGTATATGCGTTCCAGCTTGACACGCATTATTTCCAATATGTCACTTCCGGTCTGTCAGGAGGAAAGATTGGGTTTAACATCTATATGTGGTAATTTGTAAATTTGGGGAGAATTGTGGGACTATATTATAGATTATGGGCATTCGTATTTACTATAAGTGAGTTCTGATCAGAGGGGGAAAATATAGGTTACACGGTGATACTACTTCCGGTAGTGTACTTCCGGAGCATGCATTCAAGCTGGCGTATCGACCATGTGGGTAAGGGACGCACATGTAATTAATTGAACATCGAAACTGGTATAAATGGCACCCTAATGACACTCAATACTTACCTCCTTATGAAGCAATAGCGAAACGCGCGTCGGGGCACGAGGCAGTGCAGTAGGTATGATATACTGACTATTGATTTTCCTTGCGGTTATCATCTACTTTTCAGCAACAGGACAGCATATAGATATTCTAATGATGTAAATTTACATATGTGATACGAGTCTGGAAAAGGAATTTGTATGTACCGGGGATTCTGCGATTACACTTTGATATTTCCTTCTTCACTGCCTCGTTTAGATTATTGTGCCTGATGTGTGATCATGTCACCACCGATGTACCGGTGTTAAATATGGGATATGTAGTTTTTATGTTATTTTAGACTTGTGATTTTCAATAAAATATTTGGATATACTAGTGGTTCCCCGTTCGTTTTTTTGGTATTTATGGTACGAAGCTTTGGACGGGACGTCTACATTTGGAAGCTCATTTTTTGTATGTATTGTAACCCCCTCTACCTGTGGCCACACAATATGGCTCAGTGGTTAGCACTGGTACCTTGCAAAGCTGGGGTCCCAGGGGCGTAGCTAAAGGCTCATGGGCCCTGGTGCAAGAGTTCAGCTTGGGCCCCCCGTCCATCAGTGCTTAGTGTGTTTTCTTATGCGGCACAAGTGTCTTTGGGCCCCTTTAGGCTCCTGGGCCCGGTAGCGACTGCTACCTCTGCACCCCCTATAGCTACGCCCATAGGTCCTATGTTCCGGATACTCTGATTTCCTCCCACACTCCAAATACTGATAGGAAGCTTAGATTGTGAGCCCCATTGGGGACAGTGATGATAATGTCTGTAAAATATTGTGGAATATGTCAGTGCTATATAAGTGAGTAAAATAATAATTTGAAGATAATACCTCTTTTAACCTAAAATTTGTAAGTACAACTTTGGCTAAACTAATGAACAATCAAAGGGAGGTCCTATGATCATAGAGCTCTTTCAGACATTCCTCAGAGCCAAGAAGGAGTCACATCAGTGCAGAACTAAGTCCAAAGAAACAAGTATGGCAAGTTCTACATGTATAAAACCTCAAAAGGGATGCTTAATAACTTCAATCAGGTAACATAGTAACATCTCTTAATAATATAAAACGAGTTTCTGTCTGTCTGTCTGTCTGTTCTCTATGCACGACCAAACTACTGGACCGATTTTCACCAAATTCGGCACACAGGTACATCAGGTGTCCGGGAAGGTTTTAGATCAGGTCTCATCTCTCTAGGACATACCGTTCCTGAGATATTCCCAAAATATGATCTCCATTAGCCAACATTACAACTGGGAACTTTGGTTTTAAACTCCAACTGCCATTCTCTGCAAAGGCACACACAGGGAGGGAGTTTCCATAACAACCAGGTAATTATCAGCAGCTGAGGATCTCATCCATTTCTATTCACTGACACTGTTAAAGGTATTTATGTTTTTTATTATTACTACAGTTCAGTAGTAATAAAAGATGTTTTCCTCCACTGCTGTCTATTGCGTGGGCTCATAAATAAGCATGGTATTGACCTTTAATTCAGGCCACCCTAAAAGAAGTACTTAAAACCCCCGCCCCAGGTCTTACTAAGCCACACCCCCTACTCCAGGCCACACCCCCTCTCACTCCGCAGCCAACAGAGATTGAAAAAATAAAGGTAAAAATCAACTTCTGTCAGCTGCAGGGATGGGTGGGAGGTTGACTTTCTTTCTGCAACAACACACACAAACATTAAATAAAATAGATTAAATACACCCATGCGAAGCGTCTTGCTAATCCATGCCCCAGACTCTGTCAGGTCACGCCCCCTCCCACTCCGCAGCCAATGGGAATTGAAAAAATGAAGGTAAAAATAAACTTCTGTTTGCTGCAGGGGTAGGAGGGTGAATTTCTCTCTGCAACGACACACAAAAATTTTAGATGAAATAGACTAATTATAGACTACAACCTTTCGAAGCCTTTTGCTAAGCCACGCCCCGTCTGTCAGGCCACGCCCCCTCTCACTCCGCAGCCATTCTGCAACGACACACAGAAACATTAAATGAAATAGATTAAATGCACCTATGGAAAGCGCTTTGCTAAGCCATGCCCCGACTCTGTAAGGCCACGCCCCCTCCCACTCCGCAGCCAACAGGGATTGAAAAAATAAAGGTAAAAATCAACTTCTGTCAGCTGCAGGGATGGGTGGGAGGTTGACTTTCTTTCTGCAACGACACACAGAAACATTAAATGAAATAGATTAAATACATCCATGCGAAGCGTCTTGCTAATCTACGCCCCCGACTCTGTCAGGTTACGCCCCCTCCCACTCCGCAGCCAACGGGGATTGAAAAAATAAAGGTAAAAATAAACTTCTGTTTGCTGCAGGGGTGGGAGGGTGAATTTCTCTCTGCAACAACACACAAAAATTTTAGATAAAATAGACTAATTATAGACTACAACTGTTCGAATCGTCTTGCTAAGTCACGTTCCCAACTCTGTCAGACCACGCCCCCTCCCACTCTGCAGCCATTCTGCAACGACACACAGAAACATTAAATGAAATAGATTAAATCACCTATGCGAAGCGCTTTGCTAAGCCACACCCCCAACTCTGTAGGGCCACGCCCCCTCCCACTCCGCAGCCAACAGGGATTGAAAGAATGAAGGGAAAAATAAACTTCTGTCAGCTGCAGGGGTGGGAGGGTGAATTTCTCTCTGCAATGACGCACAAAATATTAGATGAAATAGACTAATTTCAGACTACAACCATTCGAAGCATCTTGATAATCCACACCCCCAACTCTGCCAGGCCACGCCCCCTCCCACTCCGCAGGCAACGGGGGTTGAAAAAAATCAGCTGCAGGGGTGGGAGGGTGAATTTCTCTCTGCAACGACACACAAAAATCATAGATGAAATTGACTAATTTTAGACTACGACCATTCAGTACTAATAAAAGATGTTTTTTTTCCACTGCTACCCATTGCGGGTCCCCATAAATTACCATGTCATCGACCTGTAATTCATGCCACTCTGACCCCCGCCCCAGATCTCTCGAAACCACGCTCCGACTCTGTCAGGCCACGCCCCCTCCCACTCCGCAGCCAACGGGGATTGAAAAAATGAAGGTAAAAAATCAACTTCTGTCAGCTGCAGGGGTGGGAGGGAAGTTGGATTTCTTTCTGCAACAACATACAGAAACATTAAATGAAATAGATTAAATATACCCGTGCAAAGCAATGTTTTCTTCCACTGTTACCCATGGCATGTCCTTATAAATTACCATGGCATCGACCTGTAATTCTGGCCACCATCAAAAGAAGGACTTAAAACCCCGCCCCAGGTCATGCAACGTCACGCCCCCGACTCAGTCAGGCCATGACCCCTCCCACTTCGCAGCCAATGGAGATTGAACAATTGAAGGTAAAAATCAACATCTGTCAGCTGCAGGGATGGGAGGGAGGATGACTTTCTCTCTGCAACGACACACAGAAACATTAAATGAAATAGATTAAATATACCCGCGCAAAGCAAGGTTTTCTTCCACTGCTACCCATTGTGCTTCCTCAAATTACCATGGCATTAACCTATAATTCAGGCCACCCTGAAATGAAGGACTTAACCCCCCCCCGTGTCCCATTAAACCACACCCCCTCCCACTCCGCAGCCAATAGGGATTGAAAAAATGAAGGTAAAAATCAATTTCTGTCAGCTGCATTGACTTTCTCTCTGCAACGACACACAGAAACATTAAATAAATAGATGAAATATACCCAGGCGAAGCCGGGTCTTTCTGCTAGTAGTTTATAAAGCTGAAAAAAGACATCTGTCCATCCAGTTCGGCCTGTTTTCCTACAAGTTGATCCAAAGGAAGACAAAAAACCGCGGTGAGGTAGAAGCCAATGTTCCTCACTTTAGGGGAAAAAATTCCTTCCCGACTCCAATCATGCATCAGAATCATCAGAATTACTCCCTGGATCAATGACCCATTTCTAGTAACTATAACCTGTAATATTATTACACTCAAGAAATACATCCAGGCCCCTCTTGAACTCTTTTAGTGAACTTACCATCACCACCTCCTCAGGCAGAGAGTTCCATAGTCTCACTGCTCTTACCGTAAAAAATTATCTTCTTTGTTTGTGTACAAACCTTCTTTCCTCCAGGCGCAGAGGATGTCCCCTCGTCACAGTCACAGTCCTGGGGATAAATAGATCATGGGAGAGATCTCTGTACTGACCCCTGATATATTTATACATAGTTATTAGATCTCCCCTCAGTCGTCTTTTTTCTAAAGTGAATAACCCTAATTTTGATAATCTTTCTGGGTACTGTAGCCCACCAAGGTATTACTTTAGTTGCCCTCCTCTGAACCCTCTCCAGCTCTGCTATCGCTGCCTTGTTCACAGGAGCCCAGAACTGTACACAGTACTCCATGTGTGGTCTGACTAGTGATTTGTAAAGTGGCAGGACTATGTTCTCATCACAGGCATCTATGCCTCCTTTGATGCAACCCCTCATCTTATTGGCCTTGGCAGCAGCTGTCTGACACTGGTTTCTACAGCTTAGTTTGCTGTTCACTAAAATTCCTAGGTCCTTTTCAATGTCAGAGTTACCCAATATTTTACCATTCAGTATGTACTGGTGACTTGCATTATTTCTTCCCATATGCGTAACCTTACATTTGTCAGTGTTAAACCTCATCTGCCAATTCTCTGCCCAAGCCTCCAGTCTATCCAGATCCATCTGTAGCGGTGTACTGTCCTCTTCTGTGTTAATTACTTTACACAGTTTAGTGTCATCTGCAAAAATTGATATTTTACTGTGCAAGCCTTCTACAAGATCATTAATAAATATATTGAAGAGAATAGGGCCCAATACTGACTCCTGTGGTACCCCACTAGTGACAGTGACCCAATCTGAGTATGTACCGTTAATAACCACCCTTTGTTTTCTATCACTGAGCCAGTTACTTACCCACATACAGACATTTTCTCCCAGTCCAAGCATTCTCATTTTATATACCAACCTTTTATGCGGTACAGTGTCAAATGCTTTGGAGAAGTCCAGATATACGACATCCTTTGATTTGCCGCGGTCAAGTCTAGAACTTACCTCCTCATAGAAACTGATTAAATTGGTTTGACATGACCGATCCCTCATGAAGCCATGCTGATATGGCGTTATTTGCTTATTTTCATTGAGTTACACCAAGATAGCATCTATTAGAAAACCTTCAAACAGTTTACCCACGACAGATGTTAAATCGGCCTATAGTTTCCAGGCTCTGTTTTTGGACCCTTTTTGAATATTGGCACCACATTTGCTATGCACCAATCCTGTAGAACACTCCCTGTCAGTATAGAGTCCTTAAATATCAGAAATAAGGGTCTGGCGATGACATTACTTAATTCTTAGGATACGGTGGTGTATGACATTTGGTCCTGGCGATTTGTCTAGTTTAATCTTTTTAAGATGCAGCTCTACTTCTTTCTGGGTCAGACGGGGCACTTTTAATGGGGAATTTACTTTTATATTCTGCATTTCATCTGACAGTTTATTTTCCTCAGTGAATACAGTGGAGAAAAAAATATTTAGTAGCTTTGCTTTCCCCTCATCGCTCTCTGCAACTCCCCCCTCATTACTCTGTAAGGGGCCGACACCTTCAGGTTTATACTTTTCACCATTTATATAATTAAAGAAAATTTTAGGGTTAGTTTTAAGGCCCTTTTACACGAGCCGATTATCGTTCAAATAATCGTTCAAACGTTCGGATTTGCACGATTATTGTTGTGTATAAACACGGGTAACGATTTAACGACGAACGAGATTTCGTTCGCTTCTCGTTGATCGCATCTTTTGTCCTGCCAATAAATTAATCGTTCATCGTTCGAAAATCTTCCAGTTTAAACGAAAATCGTTTAGTCGTTGGCAGATGGTAATGGTAATGCTTATGGCAAGGAGCAAGGAACGATCGTAATAACGATTATAAAACGACCGAAAGTACGAAGATTGTGAACGACTTCTCTTTCAGTGTAAACGGTATTTACATTGCATCGTTCGATCGTTCATCTACGATCGCTAATGCGATTTATCTTTCCGTGTAAAAGGACCTTTACTCTCTTTGGCGATTAATCTCTTGGTTTCTAGTTTGGCTGTGTTTATTTGTCATTTACATATTCTATTTTTTTCCTTATAGTTTTTCAATGCTTCCTCGCTCCCCTCCTGTTTTAGTGATTTAAATGCTTTCTGTTTGTCATTTATTGCTTTCTTTACAGTTCTATTTATCCACATTGGTTTTTTCTTGTTCCTTAACCTTTTATTCCCATAAGGTATGTACCTCTCACAATTAGATATTAGGATGCTTTTAAAAATATCCCATTTTGTGGCTGTATTTTTATTTTAGTTAGTTAGGTCTTTGGCCTCTCTTAGTTGGCTAAATTTTCCTTTTTTGAAGTTTGGTATTTTTATTCCTCCCTGAAGAAACGCTCTTTTGAATGACAATTGGACGGTTATTATATTATGGTCACTATTTCCCAGGTGTCCCCCAACCTGCACATCTGTTGTTCTGCCAGGTCTATTGGTTAATACTAAGGCCTTGTTCATACTTCAGTTTTTTGATCAGTTATTTCCATCAGTTATTGTGAGCCAAAACCAGGTGCAAGTCAAAAACACAGAACAGGTGCAGATCTTTTCAT
Source organism: Rhinella marina (assembly GCA_900303285.1). Taxonomy (NCBI): domain Eukaryota; kingdom Metazoa; phylum Chordata; class Amphibia; order Anura; family Bufonidae; genus Rhinella; species Rhinella marina. The sequence continues at coordinate 130,904 of ONZH01010730.1, read as the reverse complement.
TATACCTTATGTCTGTGGAGCCTCAACTCCTGATTTTGCTCACAATAACTGATGGAAATAACTGATGAAATAACTGATGTGTGAACAAGCCCTAAGTCTAGTATGGCCGTCCCTCTAGTCGGGTCCTGAACCAGTTGGGAAAGGTAATTGTCTTTGGTTATTGCCAAGAACCTGTTTCCTTTATGAGATATACAAGTTTCAGTTTCCCAATCTGTATCTGGGTAGTTGAAATCCCCCATAATAACGACCTCATTATGATTTGCCACCTCGTCTATTTCATTTAGAAGTAGATTCTCTGTGGACTCTGGTATATTAGGTGGTTTATAATAAAGTCCTATTAGTATTTTATTATTGTTTTTGGCTCCATTTATTTCTACCCACAGTGGCTCCACATGTTCATATCCCTCACTTATATCTTCCCGGGGGGTGTGGGCTTTAGACAGGACTTTACATAAAGGCAGACCCCTCCCCCTCTCCGGTTTTGGTGATCCTTTCTAAACAGACTGTAACCCTGTACGTTAACTGCCCAGTCATAGGTATCATCCAGCCATATCTCAGTTACTCCCACTAAGTTGTAGTCCTCCTCACACATCACTAATTCCAGTTCACCAGTTTTATTAGTTAGGCTTCTGGCATTAGTGTACATACAGTTAAAAGGTTTATGTATATTTTTTCCCCCACACCTTTCCTTCTGCACTGTTCTAGTTTCTCCTTTCATTCCTCCCCCAGTTCCATTACCTTGCCCCAGGTCTCTGTCTGCACTATCTTCCCCATCTATAATGTAGCTACCCATCCCCCCAGTCCCTAGTTTAAACCCTCCTCCAGCCTTCTAGCCATCTTCTCCCCCAAAACAGCTGCCCCTTCCCCATTGAGGTGCAGCCCATCCCTACGGTAGAGCCTGCAGCCGACAGAGAAGTCGGCTCAGTTCTCCAAGAACCCAAATCCCTCCTTCCTACACCAGTTCTTGAGCCACTTGTTTACCTCCCTAATCTCCCGCTGCCTTTTTTGTGTGGCTCGTGGTAGCTACCTTTTGAGGTCCTTGCCCTAAGCTTATGCCCTAAATCCCTAAAATCATTTTTAAGGACGCTCCACCTACCTCTAACTTTGTCATTGGTTCCGATATGGACCATGACTGCTGGATCTTCTCCAGCCCCTCCCAGTATGCTGTCAACCCGATCCGCGATGTGCCGAACTCGAGCGCCAGGAAGACAACACACCATTCGACGATCCCGGTCTTTGTGACAGATTGCCCTCTCTGTACCCCTAATAATTGAATCTCCCACTACCAGCACCAGTCTGGCCTGCCTTGCTCTCCTGGTCCCCTGCTTACTTGAGCTGACATTCCCCTGACTGGCAGAGGAAGTTTCCGGCTGCAGCAGTGCTCTCCCTGACATGGCATCCCCCTCATCTGCCAAACTTGGAAACTTATTGGGGTGTGTCAGATCAGGGCTAGCCTCCCTGACACTTTTCCCTCTACCCCGCTTTCTAACGGTTACCCAGCTAGCTATCTCACATAATTGAGTTGTGATATGACATCTTACAAATGCCATGATCTTAAAGTAACGTGTTTATGACTTGTCAAAGTTATTATTGAACATTCAGAGGGACATTTTCTAAGACTGTTGATTTAGACGCTGGTCTTAGTCCATGTACACTGGCGCTTGATGCTTCTAAGTTATGTAGAGGCACTACATAACTTTGGTGCTGGCCGTGCGACTTGCTTAAATATACGCCAGCTCCCTTGTTGGCGTAGATTTAAATAATTTTCTATGTCAAAAACAGGGGTAGAAAATGATAAGAGCCCTTAAGCAAATGGCCCATTCTATCCTTTAGTGACTAACTCATAATTGTGTTTCGTTGGACTTAGTTCACTTAGTGTACAGTGTCGATAAAACAATGTCACTTTTTTGTAATGCTAGAAAAAGGTATTGAGTTTGGGAGCAAACAGCAGCCCATATAAATTTCTCCTGAACAGACTAGGTTCTAGTAAATACCAGGGGTGTAAGATGTAAATCTTCATCATGTTAGAGCAAGTGTAGGGCCACTCATGCCTGTAATCTGCAAATAGTTAAGAATGTTGAAATAAAACAACATTCTGTTGAACTAATGATATAACCTTCCTTTGTTATTTTAATAGAAGAGATTTATTGTGTTTCATATGTCAGTCTAAGGGTCCATTCACACTTCAGTATTTTTCTCTTCCAGATACTCGTTCTGTTTTTTTTGCGGATCCGTCTTTCCGCAAAAATGGTCCGTTTTTTTAAATGTGCATACTTTCCGTTCCGTATTTCCGCAAAAAAAAAAACGGATGATGTAAATAAGTTGCTAGGGTAACTTAAAAAAAAGGTGTTTTTAAACTGTGGACATGTGATCATACAGACGCCATTTTATGTGCTTTTGGTGTCGTACACAGCTGTGTGAGAGAACTTTGCTTGGCTGGCATTGATTTCTTCCTATTCTTTGCGAACATCATGGCAGAAGACCAGGCGATTTGGAGAGCAGTCACCAATGCTGTCAAATATGTAGAAGAGAACTGGCTCGCACATCCACAATGCCAAACCACCACCCAGTAGCACAGCGACAATGGCCCCCGCACAGCACCGCACCATGTGAACAGTTGTCAAAAGCTCACCTTATCCACTGCTATCAGGAACTCCAACTGAGAGCACAGTAGGTTCATTTAAACCCTTATGCAGAAATTTGCTAATTAAAAACACCTGGGTCGAATGGGAGGAGTGCGTACACCAGAAAACAAAAAAGCAAAGTAATCTATAACATCAAATATGTAGAAGAGAACTGGCTCGCACATCCACATGCTATGCTTTGATCTCATCCCTACTTACTAAGCAGAAGACAGCGCTCCTTGGCACATGTGTACCACCTTACTGAGGCATTAGTGCACATTTTGATCAAAAGGCATAAGCCCACTCACCACGCCAAGGTTGCCTCTTTGAGTGAGACCTACTCAAAATTTTGGCACAGCGCTGTCTGGCGACCACCGACACTGCGGTGCCGATCCAGTAGGCTGCGGGACCCAGCAGCCACGCTGCACACTAGGTCTTAGGTAGGTTTTAGAGTAGGTCCCACTCAAAGAGGCAACCTTGGCGTGGTGAGTGGGCTTATGTCTTTTGATCAAAATGTAAACTAATGCCTCAGTAAGGTGGTACACATGCACCAAGGAGCGCTGTCTTCTGCTCAGTAAGCAGGGGTGAGATCAAAGCATTGGCCCTTATTTATCATACCTTCACTCCAGAATTCTGGCATCAAAAATTCGCATAATAGGGCTTTTGCAACTTTTTTTCACTCGTGCACAAAATTTATGCGATTGTGCAAAAATTGTCGACTTTTTACACTCACTTGCGCAAAATTTTTGCATGTGTACACCAGTCACTCCAGTTTTGTAATATGGGTGGAAAAGTGGGTGTGGTTAGCTATGTTAATGAGTTTCACTCCAGATTTATCATTGCCACTTTTTAAAAAAGTCGCAATCTCACTCCAGGAGGAGGGTGGAGTAGGAAAAGTGGAGGAGCTTCTCTAGACAGAAGTGTTAGGTCTAAGGACAAGCCAAATTTATCAAACAACCTTTGACATTTGATAAATGTGGCACAAAGTACTCCAACACAGACTGAAGCAAAACTGACTTAAAATGTTCTCCTAATGATAAATTCCCCCCATAGTGTATGGATGTGCGATCCAGTTCTTTTCTCAATTTTTTGCAAGTCACCAATGCTGGACGAAGAACCAGGGAGGAAGAGGAGACGGCAGTGGGTCCATCCCATTGTCTCTCAAAGCCTTCAGAAAGGACAATTCCACACCTTATATAATGATCTGAGACGTGACCCCATGAAATTTAAAAACTATTGCTGGATGTCCATGGAAGCCTTTGACCATCTTTTAATCAGTCTGCATCCTGACCTTAATTTCCTGGACACCAGCATGAGAAGCTGCATATCTGCTGAGCAATGGTTGCTTGTCACCTTGAGGTAAGTGTTTTTTATCTATTTATATTAAACTTAATATTTTTTTTTTTTAGATTCCTTGCTACAGGAAACTCATTTGCTTCTGTGCATTATGAGTTTCTACTTGGGATCTCAACAATCTCTGGGATCGTCTGTCATACCTGCAAAGTCATCTGGCAGCGGCTCAGAGAAGCGGATTTTACAAATCAGTGCAGTTTCCAAACTACATAGGGGCACTGGATGGTAAACACATCTGTGTAAAGAAGCCGCCACACTCAGGGTCCCGGTATTTCAATTACAAGCAGTACTTTTCTATAGTGCTGATGGCCTTGGCTGACAGTAACTATAGGTTTGTAATTGTGGATATCGGGGCCTATGGGAGCGCTTCAGACGCCCGCATCTTTAGTGCTTCCAGAATGGGTCAACGTCTTCAGACAAACCAGCTTGCCCTGCCAGACCCAGTAGATGAAGGATTTGCATTGTCACCCCACCTGATGCGGCCCTTCCCTAGACGCGATCTGGATGACAGGAAGCGCATCTTCAACTATCGATTGACTCGTGCCCGTCGGCATGCTGAAGCAATACAAAAGTGCTTATAGATTTCTGATCTTCACTCAATCACTAAAATGGAAAAGGTCTGTAGTGAATGGGGCAAGAGAAGAAATCCAAATTAAAATTTACTTAATTAAATAAATTCAAATACAACAATTAATTTGAATGTATAAACCTTTTTATTAACAATAAAAAAAATTAAAGGTCGTATAATTCCCTTGTGAAAGGGCCAGGAGTTTGCACAATTGGAGGTTCCGGTCTGTACAAGCACGAGGTAGGAGTTGGCAAGTTCTGACTCTGATCTCGGAGTCTTTCAAAGGACATGGACCACCTCCGTCGGTTCAGGGTCCTTAGAAAGTCCCTACAATGCATTAGGCCTCAGGCAGACATCAGGGGACTACTGTCCTTGAAAACAAGGCCTGCTGTCCTGGAGAGTGCACGAAATGCACGGCGTCATAGCAACCAATGACGCCGTATGCTTGTGCACATTTCTGGACAGCATGCCTGATTTTCATGCACAGTTGTTCACTGATGTGTGCATCAGGCCTAATGCATTGCAGATAGGAAATAATAAATTCATGCAATTAAAACTGAGCCATGTGAACTAAAATTTATATGCTATAATTTATTAAAAAGAATTGAGTGGCCACATGTCCTGAAGGAGCATAGAAAATGTTCAAATGCACTTTCTATGCTGTTCCAGGACATATGTCACACTCACGGACATTATGTCTGAATCTATAATCAATAAATACACACTACAATATAAAAATCATATACTCACTTATTTTATCTTTTTTGGAGGCATTGACAGATCGCCACGCAGACTCAAGAAGTTCAGATGCGATCTCCTCCCATGTACTGTCTTTTTTTATTCGATCATGATAATCCTCCTTGCGGGTATCCCACAAGAAGGGACGATCATGGATCAGTATAATTAATTTTTCCACATCAATTCCTGACATCTTGGACTTGCTTCTTCTCAACACAACTTTCCAGGGTACTGAACTCAAACCACATGTCACAGGAGGCAGGACTTTATTTATTTTTTTCTGTTTCCTAGAAACCGGATCCGCAAATGCGAATGACATACGGAGCACTTTGATGCATTCCGCACGTCATCCATTTTTTTCTGGATCCATTGACTACTATGGGATGACGGAACGTATTTTGTGGAAAATAGTAGGACAGGGAAATTCTTTTTTGCGGATCCGCATCACGGAACAGAATGACGGATGCGGACAGCATCCTGACTGCTGTCCGCATATTTCCAGGACCCATTGAAATTAATGGATCCGCATTACGGACCGCAATTTTGCAGAACGGATGTGGATTCACAAAACGGAAGTGTGAATGGACCCTAAGATGAAGTCTGTCACCAGGATCACTGTTAAACCAGGCACAATGAGTTGTAGGGCTAGTTTATGATACCTTTTAGTTAAAGGGGTTCTGCAGTTTTTTCAAACTGATGATCTATCCCCCGGGACCCCCGCCGATCAGCTGTTTGAGAAGGCAGCGGCGCTGCAGAAGCGCCGCAGCCTTCTCTGTGTTTACCGCAGGCCCAGTGACGTCACGACTACTATCACTGGCCTGGGCGGGGCTAAGCTCCGTTCACATGAATGGAGCTTAGCCGCGCCCAGGCCAGTGATACTAGTCGTGACGTCACTGGGCCTGCGGTAAACACAGAGAAGGCCGCGGCACTCCTGCAGCGCCGCTGCCTTCTCAAACAGCTGATCGGCAGGGGTCCCGGGTGTCGGACCCCCGCCGATCAGATGCTGATGATCTATCTGTCAGCTCTGAAACACCCTCCAAACTACAGTAAGCGGTGTATAGTGTAAGTGACATCGAGTCCGGTTATGTAATTTTTATCTTCATACTCGCTTCCATTCTGATGTTGTGCTCCCACAAACCAGCAGTAAAATGCACTCAGTGGACTCCAGTGCTCACTCACATAATGCAGAGGACTCAAAGACGAGTCCTGTCAATGCATTTTACAGCCAGTTTGTGGGAGCACAGCGTCGGAATGACAGTGAGTATGAAGATAAAACTTGCATATTCAGATTCAGCATCACTTACACTATACATCTGTTACTTTAGTTCAGGGGGTGTTTCGGAGATGACAGGTTCCCTTTAACCCCTTAGTGACCATCCATACACCTTTTTACGGCGGTCACTAAGGGGCCTTAGGCTGGGCCGCCGCTTTTTCACGGCGGCCCAGTCTAAGCGCTGTACGGGTCTCCCGTGCAGCGGGGAGCACGGGCCCGGCTCTCACATGATAGCCGCGGCCCTGCTCTTACAGCCCGGACCGGCAGGAGTGCCGATCCGGGCTGTTTAACACTTTACATGCCGTGGGCAATGGCGCCCGCCGCATGTAATGTGCTGACAGAGGGAGCGGTCTCCCTCTGTTTCCCATCGGCACCCTGCAAAAGCAATCGCAGGGTGCCGATGTGTGGGAAGGCTGGCAGGGGTCTGATCTAGGCCCCAGACCAGCCTTGAGTAGATACCAGCAGTTTGCGCCTCTCTGGCGCCACCTGCTGGTCAAATTCTGAATAGCATTGTCATTAAAATGCAATGCACTATAGGGATAATGCATTGCATTTTAAAGGCAATCAGGATATTGATTGTTAATAGTCCCACAAAGGGACTATAAGTGGTAAAAAAAAAGTAAAAAAAAAAAACACATTTATTCTATTAAAAAAATCCAATAAAAAATAAAAAATATTATTTTTTTCCATTGAAAATACGCTTTTCAATGAAAAAATTGCAAAAAAAAAATCTCCCCCATATGTTTGGTATTGCCACGTCCGTAACGACCCGGACTACATAAATATCACAAAAATGAGCCCCTACGGTAAACACAATAAAAAAAATTAAAAAAAACAAGACAGAATTGCTAATTTATTCTTAGTTGCCACCGAAAAAACGTAATAACAAGCGATCAAAAAGCGTCATTTACTAAAAAAGGATACCAATGAAAAATACAAGTTGTCCCGCAAAAATGAAGCCCCCACACAACTCCATAGAAAGAAAAATAAAAAAAATTATGTTCTTGGGAATCAGCAATGCAAAAACTTTTTTTTCTTTAAAAAAAAAGGATTTTATTGCAAAAAAGTAGTAAAACGCAAAAAAAACTATATGTATTTGGTATCATTATAATCGTATTGACCCAGAGAATAAATATATGTTGTAATTTATACCGAAAAATGATCGCCGTAAAATTTATAACGTAAAAACGCAGTGGTGGTATTGCAGTTTTTCCCATTTCCCTCCCAGAAAGAGTTAATAAAAGTTAATCTGAAAGTTATGTGTACCCCAAAATGGCACCATTAAAAACTACAACTTGTCCTGTAAAAAATAAGCCCTCATACATCTATATAGATATAAATGAAAAAGTTATAGCTCTTGGAACACAACGATGAAAAAAGAAAAAAAAACGCTTGGTCACTAAGGCCAAAAACAGGCTGGTCACTAAGGGGTTAAATCTATATGCAAATGAATAGTTAAGTGCCCTGAGGGTGGGCCCAAGCTGCTCTATGCTGCCTTTTTTATTGGTTGATAGGGTCAGGTTCCTGCATAATCTCACATGGTCCTGTCAATGAAATAGGAGAGGGAGGGGCTGGCTAGGGAAGCAGGAGGAGCAAAGGTCCACAGAGTGGCTTGGGCCCACCCTCACTGCACTTAATTAATTTAGTGCACCTTTAGCTGCCCATAAACCTGCCCATTATCTTTGGATAATTCCATTGATAAACGAATAAACTTTTCATCGGTATAGGTTAATATCAGTAAACAGTCTGCAGGACCAATGTGAATGGAATGTCACCCATGTGGGCAATAAGTAGTGATGGTATGGAAGTCTAATACCATTTTCATATAGGAAGCATCACAACAGAAATTGGCAAGAATAAAAAATATATAATATATATATTCTAACAGTTAAATAGCAATTAGACAATGTATTGAATAAAATACATATTATGTGTAATAGACTTACCTGTCCGGGCTCCAGAGGCGCATTGCTCAGCCTCGGCATGGCTGCGCTGGGAGAGATGCACTTCTGAGCCACACCTCCTGGTGACGCAACCGCATCCTTAGTAACAGAAGGCTGATTAGCTCAGCTGCTCTATTACTGTGTACTAGTGTTACTGACTAATGGAGCGCCAAGTCATTCTTCTGTGCTTCTGACCCAGGCTTGTCTTCTGACCACCCTCTGTCTCTCGTTCTTACCCATTCTATATAACTTTGCTTTGGTGTTTGTCCACTTCTGCACTTATTTAGAGTAGGGACCATTGCCCAATTGTGGTTCTGCCAAGTGGGGCTTATAGTGCAAGTAGGTAGGAAAAGCGGGCTGGATTCTAGGTTAAGGCTCACTGTCCTTGTCTGTCCCTACCTACAGGTGTTACATTATTTAAGCAAATGATATAACATTATATACAGTGTTGTTATATGTTTTAGCCTATTTTTTTATGCACTACGTATACCTAATAGCAATGATTACACTGGCAGATTTGGCTAGGTTACCAAGGTGATGGACATAGCCCGCCCCCAGGTTAGTTGGTGAGTTCAGAGCAGAGCTACAGACAACACCTACATGTGCAAGCTGCTGCAAACAAGGCTAGAATCCAGAGAACCTTTTGTCTCTGAGGCTATACTCAGAGTACCCCCAGCCATCTTAGAAGGTCCAGAACCATAAAGGCCTTGCAAGATAACGTCAATAAGGTATTCGCTCATTTATGGCAAGAGACTTTATTGCTGTAGAAAGGGGTCATTGACTCCGGCACCTATCACACTTTGAGACAGACTGGCTTTCCAGCTCTAGATCTGCACCACTCAGCTTGGGAATTGCAGAAAGAGTTAACAAGAACAGAATTGCACGTCTGTGGTAATTTGGAGTCCTTAAAGGAGAGCCATAGAACACAAATATACACATCAATGTTGATGCCAATACACAGCTATTGGGAGGAGATACTTTGTAACTATGCCTTTTGCTGCTATATGTATTGCTACTCCCATCAGCAATTTAGTAAAGAAAGACTTTCTATATTGCAACCAATGAACCTTATTATTGACTCCATCATTCATCCAGCGGCCCTGCAACTGTACTCGTGCTTTGCACCCTGCCAAACATCCACCATCAAGGGCACCCCACCCAACACCATGCAGGATTCCCAGAACTCAAGGTGTGCCCAGAGGGAAGAAAAAGTGGGCAATCCATTCATTGCATGACCAAGGGAGAGCCAGTGTGAGTACTGCCACTGTGAACTGTAAGTACTACTACCTCCATCAGTGCTACTACCACTGCTTCAGCCTTATAAAGTTTTCATTGAAGTCAATGCGCTGTCTGCATGATACATAGGCATGGTGTGTCCTCCAGAATGAAAGGTGCTCTTCTTACTTGCCATCTGCTATGGCCAATAGACGAGGGTCTCGAAGAGGGGACTTAACCTCTATTTAAACAGAATTCCATAATGAAGTATTTGGAAAACAAGATAGTTAAGTGCAACTTTTCCTGTTTTTTTCACTAAGACGACTGCCTGAGGTATATGGGACAATTTAAAACGTACATATGTTTGTTGATATACGGTATATGATCTGCTGAGTTGTACCAGTGACAAAGGGCTAATTGGATGGGGGGGGCAATTAGGACACAAATTAGTTCTTTTGTATACTAAAATAGTCAATCTTAACCCTTTCAAGAGGTGCTGCCACATGTTCAGGTTTTTTTATGCAGTTTTTGAAGTCAAAACCAGGAGTGGATTTAAAAAAAAGGGGATAACTTGTATCTGGCTTTAATACCTTCTCTCCTCTGATGATCCACACCTGATTGTGGCATCAAAAACTACTCTAAAAAAAAGCCTAAACATGTGTCAGCACCCTCAGTTTTTTTTCTCCTTTGATATGATTACATGCTTTATTTTTTCAAATTAGAAAAAGATCAAAAATTGAAAGAAACTTTAATCTAGTGACTGTGGTTAGAATCTTGAAGCATCTTGGCAGCATCAGTGAACTGTATCATTTTCTTCACTGCTTAACATTTACTGGAACAGCACTATCTACGAAAGTTACTTTCTATAGCTCCAGACAAATTCTGACAAGAAAAATGTGCAGCAAGATTAGAAAGGAGGATTGTACTGGCGCTATCTTGTTACTTAACAATACTTAAGTCCTCCAAAAATTCCATTCTTCTTGGCTAGCTTTCTGCTTCTCCCTTAGGAAAATCTTCCATGACTCCTCCTACAATTTCAGTCAATGACATCTCTGTTGATCTCCTTATAATCTTGTTTTGGGACAGGTTGATGGAGCTTTTAAATATCTCATGGCGCAGATGTAGTTTCAAACTGTCTATTTGTTTTTAGAACAACACATTGGTATTCTAAAGAATAATATGTCAAAAAGTTAAACATCATAATGCACAAACTTCCAAGGTTTTACTGCAAGGTAATCCCATCCCTCCATCTTCATTAGTGCTCGAGGCTAGGATTACTTAACAGAAATACAACTTTCTGTAGCTTGCTGCCAAAAGAGTGTAACCTACATTTTATACTGCATAGACATTCCGTCCCACCTACAGATAAAGGACTACACTAGAATTATTTCTGTGAGAGCTTGCCAGTAAATGTGGTAATATAAGGTAGTCTCAAATCATTAATAGATGCTTAAGGGGAATACTTTGGTCATTGAGACATCAAACCATACAATTAGTCCTTCTGTTGCTTATAATTAACTGGAAAAACTAGAATTAATTTCTGATTACTCTTTATTAATGTAGCACTTTTAAATTGTAAATGTATTCCCTAGGACGTAAGGGAAATGGTAGAGAAAATTCCTTGTGTGTCAAAACTCACTGGTGTGGTTTATTAGCAATGCATACATTTTATTTACAAGTGAAAAATATCTGCTGTACCCCTATATAATAAGAAGAATTATGATGACAGTGTAATAACAGCAAGGTGGGCTAGATATACAGCTGTATGGCATACTAAGGTTGTAGACACATCTGGCCTTCTATGCATGTGTTTGCCTTAGCTAGGGTCCTTATTTATTTATATAATACCACCATATTCTATAGAGGTATGTCTTTGGAGTTTGTGAGGAAACCCATACAAACTACATGCAGATGTTGGCCTTGGTTGAATTTGAACCCAGGACCCCAGTGTTGCAGGGTGACTATGCTAACCACTGAGCCACCGTGTTGCTACTTCACTATACACAAAATACTTCATACTTGTCATGTAAACCATAGCAGTTTATGAAGTCATCCCAAGTTATTTAGTAGCTCCAGGTAGAGCTTTTCCACCAGTGATGTACACAGAGAGCATAGGGTTCCTGTGCACGAAAAGTATGTGGATCCCTTGGTATGTAACAGCTAATTTAGTAATTTCATCATAGACTTTCTTTCTAGATTGTTGTTCTTCTTGCAATTTACCTGTAATTCTGGGTCATGACAATCATTAACAATCCTTTACATTGTACATACACCATAGTAGGAAAAACTAATCCTTCCTTTTCAAAATTGTGGTGGGTTTCTTTGCCTACGTGGCCCTGGTACGTCCTCTCTTGGACCCTGCAAAATATCAAAATATGTATATGGCTATGTTTATTACAGAACTAATGCTTGTTTCATCTCTGTTTTGTTAGATAAATTAGAGCAAATGTGGGAACCCCTTTTGTGTGTGTGTGTGTGTATATATATATATATATATATATATATATATATATATATATATATATATTTTTTTTTTAAAAGATAAACAGAATTGGTATGGTCCATAATGACCCAATCTCTTTACTTAACCCATGCAGTGAACACTGAAAAGAAAAACAAATCCCGGAAATGGCATTTTTTTGGTCACTTCGCTTCCCTAAAAAATAGCATAAAAATGATCAGAAGGTCACAAGTCTCCCAAAATGGTATCAATGAAACTCACCCCGCAAAAAACAAGCCCTCACACAGCTCCATCCAAGTTATGGGGGCCAGAATATGGTGACACAAAGCAATGTATTTTTATAAAACAAAATTTTAGTAGTAAAATATAAAAAAAACACCATATAAATTTGGTATCAGCATAATCATACTTTACCTGCAGAATAACATTAACATGTCATTTTACTGCTCATCAGGGGCATAGCTATAGGAAAAGCAGGCAAAGCCACTGATTCGGGGCCCAAGCTCAGAAGGGGCCCGGGAGCAGTAGCATGACGGCCTATTTCATGAAAGATGCAGAGGCCAGCTGCTGCTGCCCACTGATGAAGGAAACTCACAGCTCACAAGCTCTGGTGCTGCGGAGCCTCTGGGACACGCTCCCTCTTCTCTTCCTCATTCTGCCCAGCATGACATGCTTCCTGAGGAGAGTGAGACCTCAGTGGCAGGACCAGTGAGGAGATGCAGACAGCCTGTAAGTGAGTTTGCACTGCCTCTTCTCTGTGGGATGGAGAGGAACTCTTGAAGCTGCTGCTGTCTGGATGCTGTAGACCAGCAGCTTCAATGTTTATTTAATGGTTTTATTGCCCCATTCACCCCTTCATGTACGGCACTGGGGCGATGCGGGCACATGGCGCCCGCTCGCGGGTGCGGCGGGCGTCATGGCCGGCAAGTCTCTGCTGTTTCTAACAGCAGAGACTTGCCGCTACTTACCGCCATCGGCGGCGTCTTCCTCGGAGATTAGATGCCGTGATCACACGTGATCACGGCACCTAGTTGCGTTTCAACCCGCATTCGCTTCCGGGTGGTGTACAGACACCCCGTGTGGCCAATCGGGGTGTCTGTACACCATATGAAAACTGTAATCCTCGCTGGTGAGGATTACAGTTTTCAAAGTGCAATTCTTATTCTGGCCAGGATAAGAAATGAGCAATTCATGGATTTCTGAGTCTCTAAAATCCATAATTGCTCATAAAGAAAAAAAAAAGCCACAATATATAAGCCCATATTTGAGCTTTCTAATAGTAAAAAAAAAATTAAAAAAAATGTTAAAAAATATATAAAAAATAAAAAAGATGTAAAAGTTCAAATCACCCCCCTTTCCGTATAAGTAAAAAATAAATACCTAAATAACAATAAATATAGACATCATGGGTATCACCGTGACCGAAAACGCCCGTACTTTTAAAATATAAAAAAAAATTCCAATTCGGCGAATTGTGTGGCGGAAAAAAGCGTCCAAATGGTGATTTGCCGTTTTTTGTCGCTTTTTTTTCTAAAAAAAATTAAATAAAAAGTGATCAAAAAGTCATACACACCCCAGAATGGTATCAATAAAAACTTCAGATCGTCCCGCAAAAAATGAGCCCCCATACAGCTCTGTACAAATAAATACCAAAAAGTTATAGGGGTCAAGATTTGACAAGGAAAAAAAAAAAAAAAAGGGCAACTTTCTAATTATTTTATCAATATGAAAACGCAGGAAAAACTATACATATTAGGTATTGCCAGATTCGTACTGACCAGTAGAATGAAAGTAATGGATCAGTTTTAATGCACATCGAACGCTGTAAATAGGAAACCCGTAGAACTGTAGCGGAATAGCGTTTTCTTTGCAATTTCACCCGGTTTGGAATTTTTTTCCCGCTTCCCACTACACCATATGCAATATTAAATGGTGGCGTTGGAAAGTACAACTTGTCCCGCAAAAAACAAGCCCTCATACAGCTATGTGAACAGAAAAATAAAAGAGTTATGGCTGTTTGAAGGGAGCGCAAAACAAAAATGCAGAAACGAAAAAAGCTCCGTGTGCGAAAGGGTTAATATGTTTGTTTTCCTCCATAGATTTCCTGACACCTGCCCCCCAATATTCTCTTATCTCATCCTCACCGAGCCCCTGCTGTCTCCTTTCCTCCTTCATGTATCCAGAGCTCCTGTTCCACCATCCAATTTCCTATTGCTGCCCTGCACAGAGCTCCTGTTACACCCTCCTATCTCCTATTGCTGCCCTGCACAGACCTCCTGTTCCATCCCTCCTATCGCTGCCCTGCACAGACCTCCTGTTCCATCCCTCCTATCGCTGCCCTGCACAGAGCTCCTGTTCCACCCTCCTATCTCCTATTGCTGCCCTGCACAGAGCTCCTGTTACACCCTCCTATCTCCTGTTGCTGCCCTGCACAGATCTCATGTTCCATCCCTCCTATCTCCTATTGCTGCCCTGCACAGACCTCATGTTCCATCCCTCCTATCGCTGCCCTGCACAGAGCTCCTGTTCCATCCTCCTATCTCCTATTGCTGCCCTGCACAGACCTCCTGCTACATCCCTCCTATCTCCTATTGCTGCCCTGAACAGAGCTCCTGCCACTACTTCTTGTATGAATCCCCCTCAGATCCCCTTCCACCTACTTGATGTGTCCACCCATCCTGTCCATATAGGGCCCTGGGCCCCTGTCTCACTCCTCTGCCTCTCATTATGGTGATGTCTAAACTGCATGCAGCATAAGGACCTTCTAACTTCACAGGGTCACATGAATGTGCCCCCTACCCTGTACTATGCCCCCTTATACCCTGCATTGTGCCCCCTTACCATACCCTGTACAGTGCTCCTAGTCATACTCTGTACTGTGCCCTGTTATACTCAGTACTGTGCCTTAAGAGGGTTAGACATCAGGGTTGCCAACCGTCCAGAAAGTGGTTCTTGAGTAGATTATTTTGGTGGTAATTATCATCATTTTACAGCTCACAGTAAGAGCTGGTAATGAATTATTGTTAGTATATTGAACTGTAGCCCTGTATTGCTTATCATCTTTATCATTCATTATGGTTTTTCAATTTGTCCGTAAAAAGTGTTGGCTGTCCGTAATTTTGGGATAAATTGTCCAGAAAAATGAAAAATTCTGGTTGGCAACCCTGTTAGACATGTATGTGTTATATACAGCAGCCTGTCCTATTATTTGTATACCCTGTGTTCCACCGATTACTATGTTTGATAACAGAGCCATACGCAGTACCACCACAACAGAGCCATACGTAGTGCCGCCATAACAGAGTCATACACAATGCTGCCATAGCAGAGCCGCAGAGCCATTTTTGGTTGTTGATTTTCATTTATACTTAAGATAATCCAGTGCCCATCTGCTCTGCCTATCCCTATCCGTTATAATTGAGAGAAAGCAGCTGCTTTAGGTGTGGGTCAGTCTTTCCATACAGAACAGACCCACAAATGCCTGCCCAGCCGGCCACCCCTATCTTTTACCACATTAAAGCGCTGCTAAACAATACAAGAGGGAGGCTGCTTACCCAGCCGCGCACCTTCAACTTTCACACATATGAGCGTCCCCCTCCACAATGGCATCAGAAGGGCGTGGAATCAAGTAGCATCGCGCTTAGGCCTTGTTCACACGTCAGTTATTTGATCAGTTATTTCCATCAGTTATTGTCAGCCAAAACCAGATTCGGGTCAAAAACACAGAACAGGTGCATATCTTTTGCATATCCATTATACCT
Organism: Rhinella marina; assembly: GCA_900303285.1. Lineage (NCBI taxonomy): Eukaryota > Metazoa > Chordata > Amphibia > Anura > Bufonidae > Rhinella > Rhinella marina. Next base: position 114,968 of record ONZH01010730.1, on the reverse strand, counting down.
TATTTCTGTGTAGGCTTCACTACTGGTTTTGGCTCACAAAAACTGATGGAAATAACTGATAAAATAACTGATGTGTGAACAAGGCCTTAGAGTGGCCAATCAGCAACCTTCCTCCGTCATAACAAAGTTCTCTACTCACTGACTTCTGTGAGTATGGAGCTTTGTAATTGGACATTTTGGGCGCTAGTATTGCTGTGCTGCCCTTGCAGTTCACATTGCGCAGGGAAAGCTTGAGGCGTATTAGTACGCCTCAGACTTTTTTCAAAGCATAATAGCGCCTGTACAGGTGCTATTGTGACCTCTGGCTACAGGAGAGCGTCTTGGACTCTTATAATTTAGAGCTGGCAGTTGCAGACTGAGGGGAGACCGGTGTCGGTGGTTTGTGGAGATCTGAAGAAACTGATATTGTGTCACTGTACAATCCAGACTTATATATTTCATTACTGTAGTAAAATTGTGTAAAATCTGCTATCTGCCTGGATCCTGTGCTCATATACTAGTCTGGCTGTGCCACCCTTACATACCCAATTAAAACCTTTTATCCAGTCATTGTATGGAGGTGTTATCCAGTGTATGGCGGCATTATCCAGAAACTGTATGGTGGCGTTATCCAGTCACTGTATGGAGGTATAATCCAGGCTTGGACTGGCCCACAGGGATACAGGTGAATCCCCAGTGGGCCCTTGAGCAAGGTGGGCCCCTAGTCTCCTACCCCCTGCACAAGTGGCACGTAACATAGTAGACTTACTGCACTACATACTGTAAGGGATCGCTTGCTCTCTCGGGGGTAGCAACCACAAAATCTTCCAAACAATAGGGGTTTTCAAGTCCATCAGTGCTTTATTTTACACTTTGGCACCAGCACAAAACATAGCCAAACGAACACCTGCCCATCTGGGCTCTAACACATAATTTGTTCCTAACTCACGTAAACAAACGTACTTCAACAACACGGTGTCAGGTTCCAGGTATAAGTTCACACACAGAGGAGAGATCTGGCTTTACATAGCCTCGTGGTCCCCCAGCCCTCCTTGCTGAGACCACACAAGCCTCACGGGCTTCAACCCTCTTACCTAGGGTCAGTTCCTCTCCCCCAGACTGATACACTGAGGGTTTATTTATCCCAGCTGACCTCACCTGCGGTCTTCTCAGGCCAGAGGAAAACCTGTAATGGACTAGGGGTGTGGACTGGAAGGCTCCCACTACCAACCTTTCTTCCAGTCCAAAGAAATCCAGCCCATACACTTTAAATAAAACAACTCCAGCAACTATGCCTTGTCAAAGCAATATCATTTCTGGATTTCAGTTCTCACCCAGCTAAACCGGGTGAGATACACACCCCCACCATATCTCTACCATGCACATTACCACAATACATATATTCAATGTACAGTACAGCACCTCAACCAGCCCATGTTCATATAAAAAACTTGATAGATCATTAAAGAAACTCCCCAGTGTATTATAGACATGATCAGAGCTTAGATGACTTCTAGGTATAGAGGAAAGCTAGCCAGTGTCCTCTTTTCCCCAGGACCTACCTTCTCAAAGTTGCTGCAGGGATCCCCATATTCAATCATCTGGTAGCATCTTGCTGCTGTGTGAGCAGGTAATATTTGAATGTATCTGTATTTGGCCCCCAAAATAAATGTTACTGGTAGGCCCTAGGCACCCCAGTCCAACACCCGACCCAGTATAATCTAGTGTATGGTGGCGTTATTCAGTCACTGTATGGAGCTGTTATCCAGTTACTCTATGGAGCTGTTATCCAGTGTATAGCGGTGTTATCCAGTCACTGTAAGGAGGTGTTATCCAGTGTATGGTGACATTATCCAGTCATTGTATGGAGGCGTTATCCGGTCACTGTATGAAGATGTTATCCAGTGTATGGCGGCATTATCCAGTCACTGTATGGAAGTGTTATCTGGTCACTGTATGGCAGTTATCAAGTAACTGTATGGAGGCTTTATTTGGTCACTGTATGGAGGTGTTATCCACTGTATGGTGGCATTATCCAGTCACTGTATGGAGGTGTTATCCGGTTATTGTATGACAGTTATCCAGTCACTGTATGGAGGTGTAATTTGCGTGTATGGCGGCGTTATCCAGTCACAGTATGGTGGCATTATCCAGTCATTGTATGGAGGTGTTATTCAGTCACTGTATCGAGGTGTTATCCAGTGTATGGTGACATTATCCAGTCATTGTATGGAGGCGTTATCTGGTCGACCCACATAAATCGAGCCCTGATATGGCTATGTCAGCAGAAAAATAAAAAGATTATGGTTTTTGCAATGGCAAGATTAAAATAAATAAATAATTGTACCAGAAAAAGTACCAAGCTAAGTGCCCACTGAGTGACTCCCATCTGGCTTCTTTTTGCCCGTCTCAGTGATTGGCTGCAGTGGTCACTCGGGACATGGAGCCTGCTGGAGACCTGGATTCGTAGGAACTGGGGTAGTAGAGGATAAAGGGAGTGTAATATCTGTTATCATTTTATATCTTTGTAATAATACAACAGTGTTTTTTATAGTTTTTTTTTTATAGTTTATAAAAATGGCTGGACCACCCCTTTAATAAAACAGGGAGTCCAACCTCAGGCTTTCTTTTCTACAGCAAGCACATTTTTAGGTTTTCACATGAGAGAAGACTTCTGACCAACAGTCACTGCTCTGTTCTAGCTGCTTTATGGCTAATAAGCCCTACACCATCATTTAAATGTCAGTGAAGCAGGACCTTCTCGTGAGTCATTTGAGCTGTCAGTATGGCTTAATTGCATTGAAATTAAAGAGGCAACTCAAAGTATCAGAATGAATCACAGCACATATTAAGTGACATTTCCAAGCATCACACATCCCTATAGAAAGTTAATTGCAGAAATTCTGAGTTTCTATTCACTGTGGGAATTAAGGTATATTGTTGCCTATACTTTTGGTGCAGTCTATTCTAGGGTGAGGAAGCTGATGTTTTTCCTTTAGAAGATTAAAGGGGTTTATGGTTTCAGGAGGAAACAGGACAACCCCAGGATCCACCTGAAATAAAATAAGTACTTACCTGCGCTCCTGCTCCCATCCTCCCAGTCAGGCTCTATTCACTCGGCATCAGTGATGATGTCACATCAACAACATGTGACTGCTGCAGCCAATTACTGGCCTTGTCGGGTGCACCATGTGACATCACCACTGCAGCTGGTAAATAGAGCCTGGCCAGGAGTAACGGAGCAATGTTGTAGGATCTGTCAGGAAAGTACCTGAAAGTAACTGATTTTCAGTTTCAGAAGGAAACAAACTACTTAAAGTGGTTGTCCACTTTTTTAATATTGATGACCTATCCTGAGGATAGGTCATCAATATCATATCAGCAGGGGGCGAGGAAAGGGTGGTCGGGTGATACCAGACTCCCCCGCCCGTAAAATGGTGATAATTGCAGCTATAATGACCTTCTCAAGTACCACCAGCATCAAAAAAATCAACCATTTTTTGTCCAGGGATACCTTGACTTCAAAAACAGAAATACAGTAGTTGTGTTATTACTCACTTCATAAGAGAGGGCTATCTATAGTAGTAAAGTATCGGACGGATATCGGGCACTGAAAGAGTATATGTTTCTCAAGGTATTTGTGTTTCACCCTTGAGTTTGTGAATCAAAGGTCCATCTGTGTAATCCTTGTAAACCATAGACCTAGAGCTTGTTTTGTCGTCGTTAACCCTAACAGTGAGGTGATTATGATTGATAGCAAATGGATGTAAGGCACAAATAACCTCTCTGGCACTCAGATAACAATGTTTGAAGTCAGGTAATGTTGCGTCAGAACTCTCATGCATTATCTTTAGATTTAGCCTAATGTTGCTTGGAAAGAAATTGCCAAGCGCGTTAGTGAATTTGACCTGTACTTTGGTACAGCTGCACAGAGATCATTCAGGAAGTATTTTAGTGACTGTTTGTGCTTTCTTTGCCACTCCTGGGATTCACCGTGATGTGTTAATTCTGCTTGAAGAATTTATATTGTTTTAACCTAATGAACATTTCACCATCATTACACTTCTGTTATACCTGTTAGTGACCCTATGTGGAAGGGTAAATTACATCTTCCTCTGTTTCCGTCAAAAGGGTGCTAACCTTTACATGGCTGTCTTCCTACATAGGACTAATAGTTTAACAATTTTATATGGGCCAATGATCATATGAGTGTTCATTCGCCCGCTCAGCAGTTAACTGACAAACAAGCAAATGCTCATTTGTCATTGATCAGGCAGCATAAAAATGATATTTTTTTTTTTAACAGCACATTGCTCTGTGTAAACCAGGGATGTGCCACCAGCAAACAATGTACTCTATGAAAGGAGGGGCATGAAGGACTAATGGCAAGAAATATTCTTCGGTCAAGCCCGTCCCTATAATTGCAAACTGAAAATTAAATTAAGAGTGGCAATCGACTTCCTCTATTGTATGGGCCATTTCAGTGCAAAATGCAATTAAAGGAACATATGGTGGCATTGTTCTTTCATTGTATTTTGCTAAGTGTAAGTGTAGTGAAGTGTGCTGGTTTTACTTACCTGGTAATAGGTGCTCCAATATTCCTCTGAGATGTTGCTAGAAGATCCTCGAGACCAACGACATCTGGTTCTTGATTGGAGGAGCAGCCTACATCTTCCTCGGGTAACCTATAAAAGAAGAGACATAACGGTTAGTGCGCATTCCCGTACTTGCCAAAGAATCCCCCCCCCCCAAAAAAAAAAAAATATATATTTACATTTCCATATTGCATTAATTTTATTATAATTTCCAGTCGCGATGCTTACTGATGGAGTAAGACAATTATTTACTTTAATATATTGGTGTTTATTAAGTAACATGGTAAGCCGCGAGGCTATTATCTTCCAAAATGTTACATATTTATGTAATTGATATTAATTGGTCACGTTTCGTTATTATTAGTGGTCAATCTATAGAACATATGCCACCATGTCAATCAGCACTCGTTGCGGCTCTTCAATGACCCAAAGTCTTGATATTGGTTAACAGATTACTCTTGGCATGTTGCGGCATTTTACAGATTGCGTTGCAACCAACAAATCTGATTTTGTTGTGTAATACAGTTCGCCATGGGCTTCTACTTACAGTAATGACACATGTGCAAAACTCACATAGTCCTGCGTTAGTTGCGGCCATCTTCATTCTGCCGCAGCGAAGCCCATGATGTATAATAAAGGTATAGCAATCGGGAACTCATGCTGTTTATTGAAAGAATCAAAAAGAATCTACCAATACCACATGGAACCTTTTCATCAATTTTAATTGGGAAGAAAGATGATCAAAAAAATTACAATTTTGGAATTAGGTGTCTTTACTTATGGCATTTACTATGCGGGTTAAATAATGCAATAATTTAACAGATAATACCAATTATGTTACTTTTTGCTATTTTTGTTTTTTCTATATATATATATTTTTTTAAATCTTTATTAAACTGATTTCCAAATGCCTTTTGTCCCTGTAGAGCACTTGAATCTTCAATGGTTTGATTGCTTGTACTACTATACACTCTAATACTTCTGTGTTAGGGCATATAATATATACCAACAGTCAATGACACGCTGCCGGAGGCAGGGTATAGTAGAGGCCAGAAAATAGCAGGCCTAGGGCCTTCTGAATACCTTTGGCTGCCTTGAAAAGTAATCTGCACCTACCAACAATTGCATTTGTGGGCTGCCGATCAGAAAACAGAGTTATCTCTCTCTCTGTCTAACCCTCAGATGCTGTGGTCGCTATTGAGTGCTTCATCTTGTGGTTAAACTGTCTTTAAACTGCATCATCTTGTGGTTATCTCTGAACCTGACAGTAAGAGCAGGAAGCCAGCTGTATAACACATCTGGCACCCACAAGCAATTGCACTGCATCAGCTTCTGAACCTCCGTCATCACTGTGATAGACGAGTACAGCAGTACAGTGTTAGCTACATGTACTCAATGACGTAATAGTATATCACTGGGCCTGGGGTTAAAGAGAGCTTGAACTATGAACGTTATAGAGAGAGCTCTTGTCACAGTGGTGGTTGAAGAAATCTGTATATGAGCTATGAATATTAGCAGAGACTGAAATTGTGTCACTGCATAGTCCACAGAGACTCATCTAATTTCTGATGTTAAGGTGTCTAAATTTTAACCCCCAGATTCCTGTACTCATATACTGAATTACATTGTTGGTGCCATTGTTATTAATAATTGCATAGGGAAGAAAAATCAGCCTTATTCTAATATTTTCCTTAGTCATATAACCCTATTACCAAATGAATAAAAGGGGTCATGTGAGGGTTATGGGTGCATTACAACACAGGGCACATCCAAGGGTTGTATTGTATACTAGTATAATAATTATGTTGGCGGTATTATAAATACACAGATATTAGAAAAGTGTATGGTTGCTGTATATTTCACTGGTAAGGGTGCAAACAGAGCAGGTTTCTGAAATTCAAAGTAGGGTGCCTAGTAGAAGATGCTGTACAAGTCCCTCTACATATACAACAAACTCTATAGATGGAGTGTAGTAGGTAGGCTCTTTTATTAGTTCTCTATTCACTAGCTATAGATATGCCATCACTTACTTTAAATGAGGTTCTACACTTTCAAAAATCCATAATTATTATAAGGATACATACATCAACAAAGCCCATCACAAAATGTTCCCCTTATGGGTCTACCCAGAATAATGTATAATCTGCATTTACTTATAGCAGGACCATAGGCCAAATGAAGCATTACACAGAGCCCATTCAAATAAATTGGTTTCAGGGCAGTTTTTACTGAATTTTGCCATCAGAGCGAACAAAAAATGATGCCCCTCTCCTCTGGAGCACAGTGACTTTATTTTCTAATGAAGAGATTAAAACAATCAGTTACGTTTATACCCAATGTTAATCCCGTGACTTACAGGTGACATCTCCATGGATTTCAGTTTGTTCACTTTCCTTTTCTTTTTAACTTGGTCCAGAAGCTCATGCACGGATGTCTTCGGCCAGGGATGCGCAGCTCCCTCTGCCACATAAAAAGACACCAGTATTAATAAATGTCACAGGTTATATGAGGTGTGTTACAGATTTTGCATTAGGGAGCAGGGAATTCAGCTTATAACTTTGACTTTGGATTGTTGTTTCTGCAGTCTACCCCGACCTTCTATAGCAAATAACCCACCTATACAGCTGCCCCTTTAACAATGCCATGCTATAGAGTCTAGAGTCTATAGAATACTGTGCCTGCTGCCTCATGTTCCCACATTAGTTTTTTTTCGAACTGCTGAGAATATGATCAAATAATAAAAGTTGTGAAACTTTATTGATCCCACCCCTCTTCCCAATTACTGGCCGCAGAAGTAACATGTCTCAGTGGAGGGGGACATAGAAGTACAGAGACCAGCGAGGACACGGGAAGTTGTGGAGGAGTGTGGCGGGGATCAGAAATGTATCATTATTTTACATGGCTGGACAAACCTATGTTATAATATATGCGAATATACAGGTTTTAAGATGCCAGACTTCCTGTACAAAGGTCCTATCAAGCAGATGTAACCTCTATCTATCTACTACATTATATGATTTGATATAATGGCACAGATTCACTGTTCACTATGTGCTTTGATTTTGTCTGCTATTTTGTCATATTTTGGCACAAAATGTTGCATCTTGTGTTTTAAACTGTTTCTTTGCTGTGCTCAACAAGGGGGACATGGCTTGGCAGGAAAGGAGGCATACCCTAAAATTGGACTATTCTTCCGTAAAAATCTGAAATTAAGACAAGTAAAGGTTGTCTAAAACTTTTAGACAGCTAATCTACACATGCAGCAGATTTATTATACAACCCGAGCCATTGTGACCATTCTGGTACATTTAAAAATTCCCTGTCTACAGGTATACCCTGTCTAACTAATCTGGGCCAATGACAACAACCTCGCAATTACCTACCATACCACTATCTTTCCAGACCACTTCTATATAAATCAGGAAGAATTACCCTGTGCATTTGGATCATAGTGAGTGATCCAGCTTTGACACTTCCTTGCCTGTCTCCAGAGAGTACAGTACAAGAGATCTAACACACTCTTAAAACAACTGCTGCCTCATTTCTGTCCTCTTGGTGTCTTTTCCTGGGCTCCTGATGAACTCTATGTTGAACTATAGATAAGGTCTTGATCTAAAGGTCCCTTTACATGGGACGATATTACAGCAGATAGTAGGGATGGAAGTGTTCCTTCCCCACAATCTGCTGATCACTGGCGGAGGAGACTGCTGCTATTACATGCAGCGATCTCCTCCAGAGTATGGGGAGTAGTGATCGCTAATGCCATTGCTGTTCCCCATACTGCCTCGTTATCTGCTGCTGTTAAACAATCACTTTTTTGTACGCACAAACAAAGGGTTTACACAATGAGTGAGCGTTTTGCTTGTTCATCGGGTAATTGGTGGTACAGTTACACTGCCTGATCATCGCAAACGAGCATCACTATGAACGCTCGTTAGCAATAATCTGTGCAATTCTCGGCCTGTGTAAAGGGCCCTTTAGACTTAAGCCTGTATTAGACAGGCAGATTAGCAAGCAATTGTTGTGAGGGAAGCAAATCACTTGCTAGCTAGCAGAGGACACCGCTGCTATTATATGCAACGATTTATTCCACAGCATGGGGAGGAGCGATCGCTATGCCATCGCTCGTTCCCATACTATCTAGTGGTTTGCCGGTAGCAGATCGCTATTAGGCAACATATCCGCCGCTGGCAAGCACTGATTTTTAAGCATGCTTAAAAATCAGAATTGCCCAGTGAGTAAGCTCGTTCATTGGGCAATCGGCAGCAGTATTACACTGCAAAGATGATCACTAATGAGTGTTGATGCGAACGCTCATTGGTGATTATCGGCCTAAATATTGATCAGTGTAATACAGCCTTTCCTAAGCAACAACACCATTAAATATTCACACACACATAAGCTGAGAGTCTAGATAGTAGCTGGTATCATATGGCTCTGAAGAATCATGAATTCTTTCTAAGGCCCCATTCACACGACCGTATGTTCATTTCCGTATCTTATCCGCATTTTTGCGGATAAGATGCGGAACCATACGGACCCATTTATTTTTCCATAGGAGAAAAAAAATGCGGAATGCACACCGTGTGCATTCCGCATCCGTATATTACGGAAGTTCTCCCGCAAAAAAAAGGAAACATGTCCTGTACATGGCCGCAAAACACGTCCATAGCCCCATTAAAAGTCAATGGGTCCGCAAAAATGCGGAACACTACGGAAGACATTCCGTATGTCTTCCGTTCTGTTTTTATACGGACACGGAATACATACGGTCGTGTGAATGGGGCCTAACAGTTCTGATTACTTGTTTGAGGTGAGGAAGAGAAGAGGGTACTAAGCTCAAAACGTGTTGATCTGGTAAAGCCCATGATTTCTCATTAAAAAATATACTGGCATAAGGTGTGTCAAATTTATTAATATATTTATCATTCACACACTTCTGAATAATTTGCAACAAAAAGGATGTCTGCATGTCTTCCATCCACACCCTGGCCACTTTTTTGGAAAAGTGGAAAGCATTGAGAAAAACAGCATAAAGTCACAGATTTTTGCACAAAAGTGGGCTTTTTTGGAGCCACTTTTCTGGCACAGGGGATGATACATTTTCACTAAGCCCAACTGTGCTCCATACACTTACTGTATTCTGTTAGACCTCCTTCACACATAATTTTTTTTACCCTTTTTCATGTTTTTGTAACTTTTTGCACTTTTTTAATACTGTATACATAGAGCAGGTTATTTTAGCCATTTTTTTTCAAAAAAATTGTCTACAGTAAATTTCATAATTCAGTATAGACTTTAAAGTAGTATTTGACCACATGAAAAAATGTAGAAAAAAAGCTGCAAACAATACAGCAAAAACACTGTAAAAAGCATAAGAGACACCAGAAAGAAACCTGCATGTGAAACCAGCCTTACAATAATGTATCCAGCAGGTGTAGGAAAGGAGTAGAAAGTATGCACATCGGGGCACATACATATCACCCATGATGCACACACCAAATAAGTGACATATGCATGCCTCAGCAAGTACCACTTTGGAGCTCACTGTCTTCCTGCTACACCAGTGAGATTCCTGCTCATGTAAAGTATACTACCATAGAAATCTCAACTTTGGTATATGATGAACGCCTCTAGTCTAGAGCAGGGATGCTCAACCTGCGGCTCTCCAGCTGTTGTAACTAACCTGCTGTAGGCTGATAGCTGTAGGCTGTCTGAGCATGCTGCGAGTTGTAGTTTTGCAACTGCTGGAGGGCCACAGGTTGAGCATCCCTGGTGTAGAGCATGCACTCAGCTCTTGTTTAGATGTTAGGAACCTCCGTTGCTTGGTTTCTGGTTTGTAAACTTGAATGTTATCCTCTATGCTCAGAGTCCACCTTCAGGTCCACTTGGAACAATGAGCTGGGTTTTCACAATGCACCAAATTATGCTTTCAGGTTCCTTAGGTGCACTGCTCTGCCTGCCTCCCTTTTCCAGTTCCCTGCCTTACCTTTTTGTCTTTGGGCAAGGCCTGATGGTGTGAATGATGGTGCACTGTCAGGGCATACCCTTCATCCAGAGTGATATTGATTTCACCGTTGGTTAGTGTCTGGTATAAAGAAAAAGGGTTGTTAATGTCTGTGTACATTCAAATTTGAACAATAGTACCCCATATTAGATACATAAAAAGTTCTGCCATTTGAACAGGGTTATAATTTAGACAGAAAGTCCAAACACTGTGCCTGACCCCACCAACTAACATGTGATGACTTCACATTTTACTATGCGTCATGCAATTCCCAGGTTTTATTTGTATTGAGACATCTTTGTATAGTGAGAATATGGAGTAGATTTATCAAAACTGCTATAAAGCAAAACCGGCTTAGTTACCCATAGCAACCAACCAGATTCCACCTTTCATTTTCCAATGGAGCTCTGAAAAATGAAAGGTGGAATTTGATTGGTTGCTATGGGCAACTAAACCAGTTTTCCGTTACACCAGTTTTGATAAATCTCCCACTATGTCTTTTTATATGATTATATCACTTCATTCCAATATACTTAATTATTATTACACTATTACATTTATACTATTGTAGATTAATGTTTACACCATTATGAGACTGGGCCCCTATTGGCACTACAATCTCTGCACCCACATAATTATTTTACTGATCCGGGTACAATAAAGTTATGTAATATAAAAAGCAATATTCATCGTCTGTTGTCTAATTATGATTTTGCATAAGGGATTGTTCTAAGAAAAAAATAAGTAATTAAGTAAAAAATAGCAATAGAATTAAAAAAAAAAAATCCCCTGTTAAATCCTTGCCACTTAGTCCTGCGTACTGGTCCTTGTATACATCAGCATGTGTTGTACGAGCCCAGAACTTCTACAGCCTGCCTATCCCCCAACCCGCCAGAGCAATTATATCAGTAAGTGCTGCACCACAAGAGCAATGATGTTTGTGCATTGGGAGATTTTAAAGGTGAGTTATACCTTTTTATTACATATTCTTTTCCCCACTTTTTACTCTTAGAACACCATTTTGATAATACAATATTTTCTATGTATACAGCAGAGACATTTCATCATTTTTTTGTTACTTTTGTGGCAAACCTTCCTTCTCTGAGACATGCCTGGTAAATGTGACCCTAGAGAGATATATTACTTTACAGTTAGAGCATCAGGACTGCCTGGATATTGCACATAAAACATTTTGGTTAATTCTTAGCTTATTAAAAATCTGCTGATATCTGCTCTGGCACTCTAACGCCATCACCAGTCTGATATTTTAATGACGACACAAATTAAACCTTGGCAGGAAAAGTGATGTTGTAAGTGACCTCATTTAACGACTCAGACAATTCCTGGTCGTGACTCACATCTGAAGGTTTTTTTTTACGAAGCTTGAGTGAAAAGAAAAAAAAATATCAGGAAATGTCAGCAGACGTAAGGAGTAAAAAGAGGGGGGAATGACAAAAAGGGGGCAGCGGAGGAATAGCAAAGAATGTCTTCTCCTGCTCTGTAGGGCTTGGTAATTTTGGCAACCCATGTGGGCGGAGAAATGAATGGGGCTACAGGCATATTTAGCTTGTCAGTTCTCAGTTGCTCAGACTTGCAAAAGGGTTTTCCTTAACCTGCAAGCTGTCTGTTTTCTTTATACATGCTTAGCTTATTTCTCAAGCTCATATAGAAAATCTATATTATAATAAAAGCACGTAGATAAGCAACTTTCCTACAGCAGGACATTCCAGGGGAAAAAAATCTTCAGGAACTTACAAGATTCAAGGTGGAATTTTTTTTCTAAGTGCTCAAGTGGATCTAAAAAGCCTTGAAATATGATCACTTTAGTGCTCCTATGGATATGCATGTTAATTGTGAACTCCTTGACTTGTAAGTAATATTCTTTGTATTTCTTTATGGCAATACTTGGCAGGTTTATGGACAAATTGAAAGCTGCAATCCTATAGTAGTGTGTGTAGCAGTAATATATGCTAATGTCAGTTGGAACTGTGATGATATCATGTATGTATCATTAATTTGGACTTTCTAATTTGACTACTTCTACGTGATGAATTATAAAACGTGTCATAGGTGAATTCTGTTATTCTTTTTTCTTGCTAAATAATTAGTCCATATAAGAATCATACATATTTATGTCTTCTATCTATCTATCTATCTATCTATCCACACACATATAACTATACATATATATTTGACAATTTAGTTGCATTTTAAAAGATAGATAAAAAGTATTTTCAATGTAAAAGCTATAGAAATAAATAAGGTTAATAAAATGACATACCCCTATCATAAAAAAAGAGATGGAGATGAAAGCACCGGATACAAGAATGTAAATTTAAACAGTAGTGCTGTAGTAGTGCAGTAGTACAGCTTTCAGCTGCAAAGTAAAGCCTATAACATATGAAGAGACTGCAGTTGTGGAACAGACCTTGTTAAATTGAAAAGGTACGTACACATAAATCGTTCTGCCTGAGGATTGGCAATGCTTCCGCTGTGTCTTTAAACGCTTGCTGGAATTATTGTTTTAAAAGATAGTGAAAATATACAAAGCTAAGCAACACAAGATCACGTGCGCAAACTCACCCTAGGACAGTGACCTGGGGACAATAATGCTTTTCCAAATGACATCTATGTGCACGGAGGATGCAGTTGAGGCTGAAGTTCAGGCAGGAGGGCTGAAGTGGTGTTCTGTGAATTCCTGATTTGACTTGGTTGAAGAAAGGCAGAAAATGTAATCTTTCTAGAGGTTTGCAAGTGGTCAAGCTTTGCATATGTTGCCTGCAGGAATATACTAATTGACAATCACTTTGGGAATGGTATTAAGCAGCAGCTGGACGCAAATGATCGGATGCTAGCTAAGCATCTCAGGAATCTGGTACCTATTCTGCAATGCTAGTTACCCTTAATCATGTATTAGTTGTCCAGGCCTCTAGGATATCTACGTGTTTCTTAATATCTTGCTTTATCTAAAGGCTTTTGTCTATGGGTCTGAATTCAGTATTGCACATCCACATCAGACCTTGTGTTATAGAGATGTTTGCACCTTTGTTTTAATATATGCTAATGCATGTATCCAGGCGTGAGGTTTGTGTGGCTCGCGGGTTACGGTATAGTTTCTAGCTTAGTAATGTGATCTGGTAATTAGAAGATGGTGCCACTTATTTCAATAGAACTCCTGTCCAAACGTCTTCATTTTTCAGCTGACAATGCCTTATTGGGTCTCTGTGCAGCTTTTACCTGCGCATAAAAAAACCCCCAAAACTAAACTGAACTAAAAAGAATATGAAATAAAATGTTCTTGTGTGACCTATGCTGATATGGGTCCCTTCTGCAAATAATAGAAAAGCAATAATAGGCAAGCTTCCTGCAGCAGCGCATACATCTGAAAGTTTTGCCTTTAAGAAATGATAATGGCTAGTAGAGTTATTATATTGTTTGCCACCATTAGCATGTCCTGGTCATGTGCGAAAATATGTAAGATATCTGCTAGAAAAGGCATAGTGGTAGCTTTTTAGTATTAGGTCACAAATAGCAGGGTCAGATTAAAGCACTACTACTTGTGAAACTATGAATTCCTAATTCCTAGTATGATTATTAAAAATGGTGTGTATTGTCATATTATATGAGTGCAGAACATTTACAGCATGCATATACCTTTACGCTTATACCTTTATTATATAATGCATATATACATTATACATGAACACTATATAATATATAATATATATATATATATATATATATATATATATATATATATATATATATATATATAAACCATGTACAACATGCATATACCATACCTATACCTTTATATCTATCTCCATCCATCCAACTACCTATTTATATGCCTATAATGTATTAACTATATATATATATATATATATATAAATATATATTTACAAAGTATATATAATATTAATGAGTTTATTCTGTAGAACACACCCCAAATATACTTGCCATATTTCACTGATAATACAGTTTTATTATTTGTGCATGGCTGCAATATAAGCAGTGCACTGTTTAATGAAAACCAATCCATGGATTGCTGTCAGATGTGCTGTTCAGCTGTCCAGTTTTACAACGGTGGCATAATACGTGCATTCAAATTTACAAAACCGCACTCTGTGTCTGTAAAAGTCACACTAATAACAATTCAGGCTCAAAATGGCGCTTTCCATTCCATAACACCTGGGTGAGGGCATGACATCTATAATGCTATTGTCTTCATTACTGGTAACCCGTAATAGCGACACGTGGATTAGTATTCCTATATTTCCCTTAGAGATATTGCAAATGGTTATTAGGAGCAGGAAATGCTAAATCTTACAGATTTAATCATTTCTGTGTAGAAGCCCTATACCTGCTACTTAGTCATATCTTCCAGCCGTCTTGCAGGTCTACTTGTTCTGTCAATTCTTTCTTTTTTGTTCCCCCTCAAGAATGGGGCAAATAGGGAAGGGTGAACTGGGAATTTCTCAATTTAACCGTAATTAAGTTATTTCAATTGCTACAAGCAATATGTTTACATGTTATTGGCCTGGAGACAAGGCCGCCAGTGAGTCAGGAAGCCCTGAGTGCATTAACATTATGGAATAAAGGAAATTTAATAATGCAGGCACTACCCTTATGCTTTACATTTCAGCCACTGATTTTGCATGATCATGCACAGCTTCTTGGCCGACGTCTCGGTGTTAACGAACACTGAATAAAGCTTTAATTTCATGTTCAGCTCAAGTTCTCTATTGTCTGTGAGGACTGACTGCTGGAACAAGGCTCTTTTCTGCTTTAACAAGTGGTCTGCTCCTTGCTATTCAGTGACCAAATTGTAATAAAAATCAGTTCAACAAAGCAGACCTGGGGTCACATGGAATTGTACGTGTTAAAAACATCTTGTGCTTGTTAAAATCATCTCCTTGTTTCTAAATTACCTTTTTTTCATCATTAGGAAACCAGCACCGGGGTTCTTAGTATCAAAAATCCTCAACAGAAGTAAAATGCTTTTTCCAAATTAAAGATATTTTTTTCTTGTGGTCCAAAGTGGCACCAGATGGAATTTCGAATCGTATGTTATTTATTATAGTCTATTGGCTGCTAGATGAGGCAAATAAAGAAAACCCCTGCAGATATATGGTTTCCATTGATTACAGGTAAAATTGGGATCTACAGGCCAGGAAGTTTTCTAAATGAATTCCTAAGTAAACATTCCAAGTTATCAGACTCCATGATGAAATGGAAGCGCAGCAGCAAATTACATCTGAGACCCAGCAAACCATATACTGTATGTCTCATGTGCAACCATTTTGTGACTTTCTCTTAATTTCCTGTCACCCAAATCTATAGTCTCTCTGTGGGAGAAACATGATAATCCAGAATTGTATAGTTTCCCCATTCCCCATTCAGTCTAGTCATGAATATTTCTTAAACTGACCTAACTGGTAGTTGCAGTATTAAGATCATAGTATCATGGCAGTTATCAAGTAGTGCTTGGTCTTATTGTAGAGTTTTATAAGTTTTTGTGACATTATACTGATCTAGATAGCGGGAAGCAGATAACATCCAATGGCAGACTCATTTCTTATATCCTGCTTTCTTTAGTATTTTGTTATAATCTTTGTAATGTGAAAAAAAACTTCAAGGTACATAGTATAAATTAACTATAGATTAACCATTTCGTACCCAAAAAAAAATCACAAGTATTTATATCTGCTTGCCGATAAATAGCACACACTACAAATATATATATATATACAAAAATCACCTTTATTGATACATAATACAATGTCTAAAAAACCATTAAAATCAATGGCGGTCACATACACAGAGATAAATTACTTAGGAGGTCCACTAGAATGTAAATCCAGGTGTATAAGAATAGATATGGGCATGACTACTGAAAAATGTGAATATCTTCTATGTAGTATAATATTAGTGCAAATCAAACAATCCAATATGTAATCACATCCATACACATAATTACCAGTATATAATACAGACCAGTGTAACCCTCAGCCCCGATGCGCGTTTCGCTCTCGCTTCCTCAGGGGGTCGTTATTGTTTTCACACACTTATCTACGGTGGGTGCCCCCATTTGTATTTCGGTGTACAGTCTTTTTTCCCTGTGGAATATATCTCAATGTGTGAAAGCTTGTCGACTAATATTACCATGACGCTCCCCTTGAGGATCAGCGGCTTGTTTCACCTAATGGTATGCTCTAGTGGTGGTTTCCAACCTGTGACTATCCATTTGAGGCAAAACTGCATTGCGGCATGCAGGACATGCTGAAAATAGTAATTTTGTGACCTCTATGGAGCCAGAGGTTGAAGACCACGTCCCTATGATATGCTGTGCATTGCTTTAACAGATATGGCGGGAATTTAAATAACATCTGATGATTTATCTAATTCCATTCATGCCTATTTGTTCCCACATCATATGTGTTTGCTGCCAATACAAGCCCGTTCAGATGAATAGATCTAATATTCAGTCACAGAAATTTCTCATATCCAGTCTGCTGCATGTGCACGTTCCCTTACTTTTATAAAACTTTATTGCAATATTACCAAAGATCAGTCAGACTTTTTTTAAGGACATCAAAAAAGTCAATAATAGTCTAAATGCTAGCAATTCCGTGTGAAATGCAATATTTCTCATATAAAGAGAAAGTACTGAATCTATACTGAACACTGCTGCATTATTGCTTCTGTAGCTCTTAACAACTACCAGTATAGTGACCCTATCAGGGACAACACGGATGCATGGACATGTACTGTATCCCCAGAATCTCCAGACAGTGATATACTATAAAGACAGCTAGTGTATATCATGTTAACAGCAACATGTAATACACTAAACACTGACTCTATGGACAACTTTTATTTGGACATAATACTGCACTTTCACATTTGTATTATGGTGGCAGGCTATAAACCACCATGTATGTTTCCAATGAAATACACTTATCACCAGACAACTCAGTGGTGATCTATAGTCAGTTCAGTAGAACCTTGAGGCGTCTGAATGTTGTGGGCATAATACAAAGTAAAAACTGGCCTAAAATATTTTTATAAGAACAAGACCTGCATGAGATCGTCATTATAATTGCTCACAATGTGCACTATTATAATAGGTTTTTTTTTTTTAATAGTCTTTATTTTTAAAAGTTTTAAAGGTTACAACTTAAGGAACAAAGCAAACCCCAACACCCCCACATTTTTGGTGATACAAGATATAAGGCAGCATGGTATTTCCAGTAATACATAAGTGTCTATTCCTGACAGCATTTAGTTTAAAGTATAAGGCGCATCAGTATCACCAATAAACAGAGAACACAGACAACACATTCACACCATTCACACCCACACTTCCCGAGTTCCCCAGCCCATCCCACCACTCCATTTACACAGTAGTTTGACTCTGAAGCCAGCTACCCCAAATCTTCTCGAAGCGATCTGGCACTCCTCTAGCTGCATATGTCAATGGGTGCAACTCATAAATGCAGATCTAACTATTATAATAGGTTTAAGTACTTACAGGCTGCTTCATCACTATCCCGCATTTGTGTGTCTAACGCACATACTCTGACAATAGCTATACTAAGGGTATGACCACACAGTCAGGTTGGGAGCCCAGATCAAGAGTGGACCATAAAAGGAGAGAAAGTATAAAGGACAGATGCCACTTCTCCTCTTTTTTTTTTTTATTTACTCTGGATTTTTGCTTCCAAAACTGCAATCAGAAACTTGATCGTGTAGCTGTACCCTAATTAACAATTGATATGAAAACTGTATCAGTGCAATCCCTACAAAATGAATGTTTTCTTAGGGGATTATACTACAGAATGAATATAGAAATTTATGGTTAATAGATAAGTGGTCATTATTACACTCTGCTTCTGTTTGGGTGCCTTTATTGAAGAATATTTTGATCTATCTGTATCTATCTAATCTATATCCGCTTTTGCCAGGTAAGACTATATTGAGAGCTCTACTTTTACCTGGAGAAGGTTCAGACCAGACCATCTGATTCTATAAAATTTAGCTGGTTACCTACTAGCTTCATAGCAAGAATATGCCAGCATTTTAGTGTATGTTCCACCACCACCTACCACCCTGCATTTCTACTAAACTGAACTTTACATTTCTACTATCACATTAGTAAATTAAATACACAGTACTGTATGTGAAACACAAGTAAAATAATAAACAACTTTATGAGCAACATAATTCATTGTATTCTTCACCATATCAACACATAGGTCATTGTCAAGATATTATGAAAAGGGTAAATTTTCCTCAATGTTGAAATGCTCCTGAATACAACTTGTTCAATTGGATATGATTCAGAATCAGCTATAAACACAATAAGACAAGTCCTGAAGTGTACATGTGGAAATGCAAGAAGGGTAACAATAGTGATTGAGAATGAAAAACGGCATACTTAGTGTAATAACATAAAATCAGTGGAGCAAAAGCTAGAAGTCAAGAAGCTTTGAATTCAAAAGTAAATCAAATACACTATGTGACTGGCTAAATATCTATAAAAGTCCTACTGGATATAATAGTTTCAGGCAGCTCAATAATGTCAGTGCTACCGAAATATTGCAATGTGAGCTGTACCCACCTGTCTTATGATCTTTAGGTAATGTGGTTATCAGACAGCTACCAGGAACATTGTATATACCATGAAAATGCAAAATAAAAAAATGCTCTTGGAGTAAGGCATGATAGGAGTACATAATGCTTGCATTTCATACTAATGTATAATATTTCTTCACCAGATGCCTTATTTTATTTATTAGCAATGGTTCTGCTATAAAAGAGGGTCCAGTGCTGAAAACAGCTCCCTTCACCAGTTATTTGTCTAGTGAAATATTACGGAATGTGCACCTTATTGTTTCTCATTTGCACTTAGCACAACACAAAATTTCATTGGCACCCAGTTGATTATTGTTATTATGACTAGTTCAAGAATGCCCTGCATAAAAACGTGGGTTACATCCCTATAGGAGGTGTTGTGGGATGATATTATACCAAGTGTAGAATCAATTTTATCAAAAAACAAATGCTGAAAACATGTTCTGAGTTGCCCATAGAAACCAACTAGATCACAATTTTATATTGTAACCCATTGTAGAAAAGTACAAGCCTGAATGTAATTTGTTTGTATGGGAAACACTGACACTAGCTGTAAGAACAGTTTTTAGGCTTGAGGATCTGACATCCAGAAGAAGTCAAATATAGAACTGTTAAAACAATCATGAAGTCATGCAAGCTCCCAGAAGGGAACCACCAAGTGGAGAAGAATGAGGCATATGATGAGCTTTCTAGATTGGGTTGGGAGGCTCAACATTTTTCCACAAGCCGTAGCTCAATGTGCACAATGTGAATCAGCTAGAGTGGTATAAAGCACACTATTTGAACAATGATAAGGTTTCTGGAGAGATTTTGCATCCCTAGTCATCTGGCAGTCTGATGGAAGAATCTGTGTTTTGAGAATGCCAGGGAAACTCTTATTGCCTAAATGAGTAATGCTATCAATGTTTGGTAATAAATGAATTGTTTTTTGAGGAATTACCAAGGCCTTTAGTTCCATTCGAGTGAAATTTTATTGCTACAACATACACTGATGTTTTAGAGTATTGTATTATTCCCAATTTCTTGCAATAGCTTTGGGAGGACCCATTTCTATTTCATCAAGGTCATTTAAAATGATTTGGCATGGCAGACGCATGATTACTCTGCAAAGGGATGTGAAGTCAAACCTATGAAACCCCTTTGGATAAACTGGACTGCATATCTGGCTTCACTGATACTCTTGTAAATTCTTGCAGTCATGTACCTAAATCTAAAGGAAATCCTTCCCAAAAGAGTCTTAAGGGCAAGATGACATTGATATGATGTTAGTGAGGTGCACATATGGGTGTTACAGTATGTTTGAGTGTCAACATGCTTTTGCCAATGTACTGGAGGCGCGCATAACAGGGTTGTCAGACTTCTGTAAATTGCTTTATAGTCTGTAAAAATAGAGGATGCTTTGTGATGTTTTTGAAAATGGAGTTGCTGGTACAGATTATTGTAATTATCAGTAGTTTACAGTTCACAAGGAATTCTGCTAATGTATTCATATTAATAACCTGGGCTGTAGAGTAGACATATATCACTTATGGTTTTACAAATTATCTTTAAAAATATTAGTTGGCCATGAGTTTTGATAATTTGCCCAGAAAAATAATCCAGTCAGCAACCATGATGTGCAGTCTTGTGGTAATCGTGGGATTAAGAATAAAGTTCAGTCTGTTTGTAAGATCCAGTCATGAGCCCCAAGTATGTTCTCATTGGAACTTTTCTGTGTTCTGAAAAAGGGAAGAAAGTACTTTAACGTATTATGGTACAATAACATCCTTGTGTATCACTTGATATCCTCTAACATTGTATATGGTTCAAATGATTGTCTTTGGACCAGGTTTTAGGTCCAACTGAAGGACTGTTTATTGTAGCTGTTCCTGTCTCAGTCTAGAGCAGAAGAACCCCCACAATTTCTCCACATGCTCTAATCTATCTTAAATCTGAGTTAAAAAAAACAGGAGAAGAATAGCAAATAAACCTTTGAATGAGCATAAAGTCGTATGCAAATGCTTATGGTTAACATTTCAGGAAATTAACACCATTCTAATGATTAATGTGATTCTTAATGAAATGCCCCTTTGACAGTTTCTGTTTAAATCTCTGTCACAAACAGACTAATCTAGGGCCCCGAGTATCGGCAGGGTTACTCATATTGACAAATCGCATGATCTAAGTTGGGGTAACTTTCCCTTTTCTGATATATATAGTACGTACGATATGGAGAGTGTGGATATTTAACATGGTTGTGTGATCTTTTAAGAACAGAAGGTAGGGACAATAAACAGATCCGAATTCAATGCCAGTCTGTTATAATCAAATAAATGGACACAAGGGTGGAGATTTACTAAGACTGGCATTTCCTATGTCAGTCTTAGCTGCATTGGAGTAAGATGCACCAAATTTATTAATAGGAACAGACCTCTTTGACACATCTTCTGTTTTTCCATGTGGCAGAAACTGAAATATATGCCAGCTAGGAGCTGATGTAGGTTTCAGCTAAAATTTGTATTCATTTCTGGTGTAAATTATAATCAATTTCGGGGGGCCATGATTGGACATTCCCTCTCCTGCTACACCCCAACCTTTTTCTTGTCACTTTTAAAAAGTGTTGAAGCTGAAAAAGTTGAAAACTGTTTCACAAATATGGTATGTGCCATAATGTGCAACTTTTTTGGGCCACTTTTGTGTCATACAAATGTTGATCAGTCTCCCCGTTACGCTCAAATTCAGATCAGGTAACCTAAACTTTTATGTTGTCTTAGTTTCCATTAATTAATTCTTAAAATTCATACTTTATGTTTTGTTGGCACTTGAGTAATAAATGGGTACTTTGTCTGGAAGCAAGCTCTGTTGCTCACTTAAAGCTGAGAGCCAACCATAAATAAAATCAGTACCACAGAATAAGTTCTAGCCACAGTGCAATTTTAATTGTTCAACTGTTTTGCCAGCACAGTAGTACCAATCATAGGGAACTTTCACATAGCAATCTAGGCTAAATCATTCCCATAAAGTTCAGAATGTGTAATTAATTTAAGAAAAACAAAAACATTTTATTAATAGTATACAAATACTATTCATACTAGTCATCACTGGTTATTCAACTGACATAGACTTCCTTCCTCTACCTGACCTACACTGGTCTATTCAGACTGGTGTAGCTTGCAGCATAGCTCCTTTCAAATTTAAAAGTCATATTTTTTAAAGGTTCAGGAGGTAGAACGACAGTGGGGTAAACTGAATGACTACTGTGTGCCCTATATGTTCCCTTATCACAGAACTTCTGACAGCAATCTGCAGACTCCTGTGGTATCACAGAATCATGGGTAGAACCAGAACGGTCCATCCAGTCCACTCAGTGGATGATAATAATTATAAGGAACCCAAAAGGGGATGATGTTGGTCCACGTTTGACTGCAAAATTTTCAAATCCATACATAAAGCTGCACTTTGTGTGTTATGCCCTATAAAAGAGCATGTTGAAACCGTACTTTTCTATTGTTCTGCTTCCCATAAACATATGGATAAAGTCCATCTGAGAAGCTTGTAAATGCATATCTCAGAATGTCAATGTGTGCTAAATATGTTCTTTATTTTTTTCTGATGCATCTGCCAGTATACAATTATTCCAATGATCCTTCTGCCCCCTGCAATGCTTTCTTCCAGCTCCTTCTTTTTTCCTTGTAGGTGTGATGGCTATAGTATATCATATTAATGACAGATGTATGGGCTGTGAGATCCTATCCTACTATAAAGTCCAGAAGTTACTGCATCGTCATATTTGAAATTTGTGTTTCCTTGTTCCTGGTACTTAAGAATAAATTAGTTGATCATTAGCTGTTCCATTCAATATACTGTAATCTCATAAACAGACCCACATGGTGAAGCAATCTGGTCTCGCTCATTAAATAAAATAACATTACTCTATCCTTCTGTCTTATTAGGAAATATGTTTGTTTTGCTTTAGCAATGTCCCATATAAAGTAGTCTTGTTTAACACGTTAGTGGCATTTAGACATGAGACTGTTATTAACTCCAACAATGCTGTGGAGGACCACATTAGTATGATTTACATTTGTATTGCCCCAATGTTTTACTTGTCTCACATGAGGAATGCTTAAGCGGCTCTTTTTATTAATTCACTATCTAAAGGTTTAAATGACCCAGTCAAGATGACTTTATAAAGTAAATGAGCTTGGGATGCCTTTCTTACAATCTTACTATTCAGATTGTGTTATAGAAAGTTTACTTTCAGTGTATTTAGATAAGTATTATATGTATATACCCCATCACATAGTTTTTGCATTTGAAGGTCAACTTATAGTGATATTTCCACCCAACTCTTGATACACAAATGCTTTGATAAGTCATTAATAATTCGTAAGATTTATTAAAACACTTATGGCAAAAAAACTATTTGTCAATTACGCAAGATACAGGTGGAAGGGTGAACTAAATCTATCTTTTTCTCTGTGGGTTTTCCAAACTGTACTATGTTTATTTCAGTATCATATAGGTTATGGTCAGGAACCAAAGGCTTGGGGCATGTCTTGTTATCTTGGCCTTGGCAACATGTTATTGAATATCTACACTCTAATAGCATGCATATGCTTGTAGAATTACTTTTTAAATTATAATTAAATATAAGATGATCTGGGACTCCTAAATTCTCATCTTAATAATTAATCATTTCTATTTGACGGCATAAATTGGTTAAACAGAAAGTTCACTTTTAAAAATTAGGGTCCACAAAGACTGAGTTCCTTAATAGTACAATTTAGTCATTTATTAACCTTTCTTTTTGGTAGAGGTCAGCTCATGTAACTTAGTATTGAGTAATATACAGTGCATGGATGTGACAATGTAAATTAACGTCACTTTCTTAGGCACTGAAACAGATTGATGTTTTTATTGGAACATTTTATTTTCAAGCACGAGTCTAATGGGCCCAACTTTTTTAAAGCAAAGTTTCTCTTCAAGTGTGAAACTCAACACAATGAACTTCATTTGGATAATAGCAATAGATGTAATGTCAATAACATCCTGGATTGTATCAGTTATAAAGCTTCCTAGTTTTGAAAAAAAGCTTTCTGGTTGATATATCACTAATTTAATTCCCAAAATATACAAGTGAAGAAATCTATTATTCCAATAAGTGTTTTAATAAGAGCTGAGGTATTTAATTTTTGAATCTATTACATTATGTCCCAGAGTTCTTGTATAACTAAGTAACTACAAATAAAAGTCAAATATGTATTGTCAATCTAAGTAATGCCTGTGTGCAAAAGCAGAATGTGTTGTAATAAAACACTGTGTGCATTGTCTGCATTCTTTTTCTTATAGGTTGAGCCGGAAATAAATTATAAAAAATCATACAATATTTAAGAAGACTGTGAGAATTAGGCAATTTATTTAATTTCTGATATATAAAATGTAATTTGCAGATTTCTTTAGTTTTAGTTTAATTAACATTTTCTTTAGAGCAGGCAGTATAATATATTATTTTCTTTTAATAATTCACCCTATTCCGTCTTCCCTTTGATGTTTGATAAATAAATGTCCAAAGTGTTACTTCTACTGTGATCCGATATGTGATGCTAAGTGAGTAGTCAACAATGATTAAATGCTGCAGGCAACACGTTAATAAAAAGGAAAAGATATATAAAATATGTCAGCCCTAAAGCTACAGGAAAATAATAGGTACATAGGAAGCTCTCCTGTGATCCCGTCTTTTATCTCTACTGAGCAATATTTTAGTCTCTTGAAACATAATTCATGGAGTGAAAAAAACAAAAGATGATCTTGTGTTGATTTGTGACTATTTGTAACACTTGCAGGCGGATTTCAACAAGATTCCAGATGCACAACACACATTTGATCCCTTTGAAAGAGTACTTCCCTGCTCTTGTTTGTTTTGTAATGATGTCTCGCCATGCTGTAAAATATGGGCCTGGTGCGGTTCTCTAAATATCTTAGTAAAAAAATGACTTTCATTATTATGAAAAATAACTGCTCCCTAGGGGATAGTGACATTCAATTTTGTCATTCCCTTGAATGCATTTTTTGGATCTATATATACAAATAATTTTTCTAAATTTTTCTATACACACACACACACACACATATATATACATATATAATGTTAAAGCATTAATAATAATTGTAATAAATGTAATAAAGTCACAAAATTGGATAAATATCTTAAAATGTTGAGTATGATAATTCAGTGTATCTGACACAAATGTGATGTCTAAAGTGTTTTTTATTGATGACTGCTAGGCTTGTCAATTCTTTCATAAACTTCGGTTTTAATGCTGTTTCCGTACAGCATTAAAATGTATTGGCACTGTGGAGCTAAAGTTCATCTCGGCCGAAGTGGGGCAAAACTTTGGTGAACTACTGTGGTATTCCTTGTGCGTATTGAAAAACGTTTTAAAATAAGAATCCAAAGTGGGCTTTGGCACCAAGATACCAGCCAGTACTGCTGTATGGAAATGAATCAACTTCAGAACCATGATCCGAAGCCCGATTCGCCCAAGCCTAGTGACTGCTAACACAAAATACATTTCCATCCTAGTGGATTGGCCTTCAAACCTTATGTTTTTCATTTTTACATTTTTTCAGTTTTTCATTTGTACTGTTGTATTTTTGTTTTCTTGATTTCCAAGTCCCAGGTGGTATTGTTGGATTAGTAAAGTGGCACTTTTGTTGTTCATTGGATGTGTTGGTCATGTTGTGTCTCAACTCTAATTTGTTGCCATTTGTTTTAATTCAAATTTGAAAGAAATGTAAATGTTAGTGAAAAAGTCTGTCTTCTTTACCAAGTTAAGTTTATGGACCCCTGAAATGGACTCTTGAAATACAATATCCATAGACCTCTGTCCTACTCCGCAAGCAACATTGGAACTAATATAGGGGTGGATATACAATGTCTAATTGTTAGACAGTATAAACTTAGACTAGACAGTGTAAGCTTGGAATATGCAGTGGGAACTCAATACAGGGCAAGAATATACACAGATCACATAGGGCCCCATAGCAAAACTTAGTATGGGCTCCCCACCCAGTTTCTGACGAGTTTCATTTTTTTGATTAATTGGAATAGATTTTAATGTGATTTTCTTTTACTCAAAAAGTAGCTTTCCACCTCACCCACTTTATCCAACTTCAATATTAGTAAAGTAGAAAAGGTGCCTGAAAATATGGTGCTCGTTCTTAACAGCATTTTTCTCAATGTATTCAAACCAGGCAACTACAAAATGCATCGCTAAACCTCTTGTTTCCCTTCTATAACAAAGCTGGTTGCCTGCAACCACCACTAGGAGGAGCTCAGTGCATAGGAAATTATACAGTTAAAATTTACTGCAATGGAAGCTGTAAATAATCTCTTTGCATTGAGCACCCCATAGTAATGTAGAAAATGCATTTTTTCCCCTCTGCCTCCCCTCCCCCTGGGCCTTGTAGCAGCTGAGTAGTCCGCTTCCATTGATGGTATGCCACTGGTGCACAGTGCATATGATGGTGTACCCAAAAAGTGACCAAAAAGTCATATCACCCCCCCCCCCAAAAAAAAAGCTAATAAATCTATAGCTCACACAGAAAAAAACAAGCCCTCACACAACTCAAGTGATGGGTTTCAGAATAAGGTGATTCAAATGTTTAAATATTTTTTGCAAAGGTTGTAATTACTTTAAAAGTAATAATATATAAGTGTGTGTATATATATATATATATATATATATATACAGTACAGACCAAAAGTTTGGACACACCTTCTCATTCAAAGAGTTTTCTGTATTTTCATGACTATGAAAATTGTAGATTCACACTGAAGGCATCAAAACTATGAATTAACACATGTGGAATTATATACTTAACAAAAAAGTGTGAAACAACTGAAAATATGTCTTATATTCTAGGTTCTTCAAAGTAGCCACCTTTTGCTTTGATTACTGCTTTGCACACTCTTGGCATTCTTGATGAGCTTCAATAGGTAGTCACCTGAAATGGTATTCCAACAGTCTTGAAGGAGTTCCCAGAGATGCTTAGCACTTGTTGGCCCTTTTGCCTTCACTCTGCGGTCCAGCTCACCCCAAACCATCTCGATTGGGTTCAGGTCTGGTGACTGTGGAGGCCAGGTCATCTGGTGTAGCACCCCATCACTCTCCTTCTTGGTCAAATAGCCCTTAAACAGCCTGGAGGTGTGTTTGGGGTCATTGTCCTGTTGATAAATAAATGATGGTCCAACTAAACGCAAACCAGATGGAATAGCATGCCGCTGCAAGATGCTGTGGTAGCCATGCTGGTTCAGTATGCCTTCAATTTTGAATAAATCCCCAACAGTGTCACCAGCAAAGCACCCCCACACCTTCACACCTCCTCCTCCATGCTTCACGGTGGGAACCAGGCATGTAGAGTCTCTCCGTTCACCTTTTCTGCGTCGCACAAAGACACGGTGGTTGGAACCAAAGATCTCAAATTTGGACTCATCAGACCAAAGCACAGATTTCCACTGGTCTAATGTCCAATCCTTGTGTTCTTTAGCCCAAACAAGTCTCTTCTGCTTGTTACCTGTCCTTAGCAGTGGTTTCCTAGCACCTATTTTACCATGAAGGCCTGCTGCACACAGTCTCCTCTTAACAGTTGTGTGGCATTGACCTGGTTCTAATCTGAGCTGCTGTTAACCTGCGATTTCTGAGGCTGGTGACTCGGATGAACTTATCCTCCACAGCAGAGGTGACTCTTGGTCTTCCTTTCCTGGGGCGGTCCTCATGTGAGCCAGTTTCTTTGTAGCGCTTGATGGTTTTTGCGACTGCACTTGGGGACACTTTCAAGGTTTTCCCAATTTTTCGGACTGACTGACCTTCATTTCTTAAAGTAATGATGGCCACTTGTTTTTCTTTACTTAGCTGCTTTGTTCTTGCCATAATACAAATTCTAACAGTCTATTCAGTAGGACTATCAGCTGTGTATCCACCTGACTTCTGCCCAACACAACTCATGGTCCCAACCCCATTTATAAGGCAAGAAATCCCACTTATTAAACCTGACAGGGCACACCTGTGAAGTGAAAACCATTTCAGGTGACTACCTCTTGAAGCTCATCGAGAGAATGCCAAGAGTGTGCAAAGCAGTAATCAAAGCAAAAGGTGGCTACTTTGAAGAACCTAGAATATAAGACATATTTTCAGTTGTTTCACACTTTTTTTGTTAAGTATATAATTCCACATGTGTTAATTCATAGTTTTGATGCCTACAGTGTGAATCTACAATTTTCATAGTCATGAAAATACAGAAAACTCTTTGAATGAGAAGGTGTGTCCAAACTTTTGGTCTGTACTGTGTATATATATATATATATATATATATTTGGTTTGGTAATCATACTGACACAGAGAATTAGGCCTTCATACTTTTTTTTTGCGCTAAGTGAATGCCTTACGAAAACCCAAAAACGTTGGTGGGATTGCATTTTCTTTTTAATTTTTTCCCCATAAACAAATGCATTCCCATTTTTCAATACAAAATATGGTAAATTAAAGGCTGCTATTAAAAAATAGAACTTGTTACACAAAAAAAAAACAAGCCTACATACAGCTATGTGAATGTAACATTTAAAAAGTTATGGCTCTTTGAAGGTGGGTGGGAAAAAAGTAAATGAAAAAAGATGAAAATTGGCTGGATCCCAAAACGATGAAAGGGGTTTTCCAGGCTCCTGATACTGATGACTTATCCTCAGGTAAGTCATTAATATCTGATCGATGGGAGTTCTAACACCTCGCACCTCCATAATCAGCTGTTTCCTGCTGGAATATGCACTTTGCATGGAACAGGAAGCACATCTCTGTTCAAAGTGCAGTGACTGTGCAGGGTTACTACAGCTTTAAGGTCCAACCATATGGAGTGGCCATGCTGCAGTTGGAATACTGTCCATCCGCCTGTGGCTGAATAGTGCTCGGCCATATGAGGTGCAGCAGCATCCCTAATAACTTATTACTTCTGCATTGTTTCTTTTGCCTTCATTGGTAATGGCCGTCTGGTTTTGCAGACTCCTATTGTGGCTGTTACGGAATAAACTATGTGATTGCATTAAGTTAATTGGACCAAAGGAAAAATTATACCAAAGGGAAAAAAGAAGAGAAAAATAAACTACATAAAAATATTCAAAATATGTGAATATGCTATATTTAGGCTTTCATTTAATGAAATGTAAATTTGATTTTAGAAACGTTTAATTCCAGTTTGGAAATGGCACAGCTCGACCACTTCCAATCTACTTTTCCCCTTCTCTTTTGAGCTACAATCTGGCTTTTAGATATATACTGGCTAACTGCCAGTGTTTCTACATCACTGCTAGCCTGAAGAGGTATTTTCACAGCAGATCTCTTGCAGAAATTTCTGCAGCTAAAAATCTGCTCCATACATACAGTATGAATTTTTTTTGTCTGCAGCAGGCACATGCCATTCTGCAAGCCTCATTCAGATGAATTGCAGTTGTAGACATTTTTACAAAGTGTTCAAGTGTTTCCAATGTTTTCTTTCTATTTTGTGACATTTTGTAAATGTTTTTTTTCCTGGAAGCCCTTTAGAAAACCATATTGAGAAAAATAGCAGAAAAAATACATATCTAGAGTATGTTGCATTTTGACAAAAAATACCACTGACCCTTCAAAACACTAGAAGTCTGCCAAAAAAGCATTATATCTGGCATTGTTGTCATATATAACGATATCTATAACAATATATATAACAATATATATTAACATCTGGCCACATCATTTTTGGTGAAATAAGCTGCGAAAAATGCCATGAAAACACAATTAAATACTGTGGCGAAGATATATAATCAGAGGATTTTTTTAAGTAAATCTTGCTTGAGTCTGCATTGGCATAATTTGCACCAAATTTTAAACGTGTCATGTTGTTTGATAAATGTGTCACATCTATAAATATGTCTAGAGATGTAACTCCAGTTTTGACACCATCCCCCTACCGGAGTGAAATTGCACCTTTTTTGATTAAATCCAATGTAAGCTTGCTCAATATTGCAACTTTTCTTCTTTAAATCTGGTGTAATCCTGCTTGCCCAGTAACAATTGTCTTTCCTGCTTTTCAAAAGCAGCTTAAAGTTACAAAATATGTAAATATTTGTATAGAAAATGGAATACACCAAAATGTGCAACTTTTTATGTTCTAAAAAACAATGGCCCAGATTTTCTAATCCTAAAGAAGCAGGGCTGCTTCTACCATGAGGTGAGATGAGAATCTCGCCTCAGGCTACAGTTTTCTGTATTTTTGAGGGGGCGGCATCCACAAAGCAGTTAAACACTGCTGGTGGATGCCGCCTGTGTTCTCTTTAGGCTGGGCATTCAGCCTGTGCCCCCCTCCCTCCTGGAGTGCAGGGATCTGCGGGCCTGTCACTTAACTCTCAGGTCCTTCGCTCTTCCCCTTCAGGCCAGCCGCACTCTGAATGGTGCAGCAGAGAGACTTCTCCCTGCTCCACCATTCAGCCTCCACGCAGGGATCCCGCTGCTGGCATGTGTGGGCGGAGCCTGCAGACCGGAAATCTTCATAAGTTCTGCCCACACAGTGCTGCAGAGAGATCTGTGTCTACAGGGAAGAGAGGACTTCAGGAGCGGGACAAGGTGAGTAGGTACTGTGTTTTGTTTTTTAACACAGAGAGGGCACAGGTGGCATGTCTACTACAAAGGGGGCACCAGAGGAGAGGGCATTAATACTAAAAAGGGGGCACAGTGGGCATTACTATTACAAAGGGGGCAAGGTGGGCATTACTACTAGAAAGGGGGAAACAGAGGGCATTACTATTACAAAGGGGGACAGTGGGCATTACTACCATAATGGGGGCACAGTGGGCATTACTACTACAAAGGGGGCACAGAGGGCATTACTACTATAAAGGGGTACAAAGGGCATTACTACTATAAAGAAGCACAAAGTCGATTACTACTATAAAGGGGCACAGAGGGCATTGCTACTATAAAGGGGCACAGAGGGCATTGCTACTATAAAGGGGCACAGAGGGCATTGCTACTATAAAGGGGCACAGAGGGCATTACTACTATAAAAGGGGCACACAATGCATTGCTACTATAAAGGGGTCACAGAGGGCTTTACTACTGTGAAGGAGGCACAATAGGCATTATTACTATGAAGGGGGACAAAGAAGGCATAACTATTATTGGGGCACAGAGTAGGCATTACTACTGTAAAGGGGCCACAGAGGGGGTACAAAGAGGGTATTTCCACTGTGAAAGGGGCACAGATATATGTCTGTCCCTCTGTGTGTGTGTCCCTCTATGTGTGTCTGTCCCTGGGTGTTTGTCACCATCACCATGCCCACAGTGTTCCTATGTCTTGACGCAGCTGCATCAGGACGTTCTGTGCGGGACAAAAAGAAGAAGACGGAAGAGGAGGCAGCGTCGCCAGCATGGAGTCCCATGGGAGAGGCACAGGGAGGCACACTAAGGACACAGGTAACTCTACCACATGATCTGCACTAGTGTTATCTGTGGTTTTACATAGGACTGCAGGTAACACTACCACATGATCTACACTAGTGTTATCGGTGGTTGTACATAGAACTGCTGGTAACACTCCCACATTATCAGCATTAGCGTTATCTGTGGTGTTACATAGGACTGCAGGTAACACTACCACATGATCTACACTAGTGTTATCTGTGGTGTTACATAGGACTGCAGGTGATATCAATAATATTATCTGTACTTGTACCACCCCAGATCTGGCAGGACAGTCTTGGAGTTTGGTGGCTACTTGGCTTTCATACTATTTTTAATGGGAGGGGGGTGAGATTTAAATTTTTGCCTCAGGCAGCAGAAAAGCTAGAATCGGCCCTGTAAAGAAGGTGTATATATTAGACAGGCTGCCTAGATCTGCACCAGATTTATCACAGGGACTTAGGCTGGATGATGAATGCAGTGCAGGGATAGACACTTTTCTTTGACTCTATAAGGCCTCCTACACATATGTCCAACTATCCAACTTTGTTCCCCTCCGGCATGAAGCAGAAAAGCCAGGAGAAGAACTGAGAATTGATCCCATAATTTTCTATGGGCTCATGCACATACATCTGGAGCATCAGTTATGATGCCAGATGCTAAATAGCACCAGACAGAAAAATACTGCATGCTCAGTTTTCTTGTCTGCCGCTATCAGTGGATAGACGCCAGATCTATGCACTGAAGTGCTGTGCACATATATCAGTTGTATCCAGCTCCAGCTTAAAACAACTGGCCAGGCACAACTTTTATATTTGAACCTAGCCTAACAACTTTTGGTTGGCTTACTTTGAGATACAATTTTACACCAGAATTGAGGCCCCCTTTCCAGTGCGATTATGCCCCTTCTAATAAGCCTGCCTCTTTTTGAGCAAGTCAGAAAAACCTTTAGGTACATTAGCAAATCTGAAAAAATGTTTTTTATTGACTTTATTTGAGGAAAATATGTGTTTTACTGAAATAAAAAAAATGTCTAAATATGATTATTTAAAAAAAATGAAAGTTTCCGATACTATTGCACGGTGTATGGTACCTGCTCTTCATGTAAGCTGCCGACTCCTCTGGAAGAGTCGCCTCCAGACAGCTTCACCAGCAGCTCCGGGCATGCTCACTGCTGTGACGTCATTTCCTCCCCACACTGAAGTGTACAGTGAAGTTTAGAGCAGGATCCCTGGGTGAGTGAGATACAGAGCTGCTGTCAGACTAATTAATCCACCCAGGGATCCTGCTGTGAGCTTCATTGTACAGTGCAGTTACCAGTTACCATCACTTTCTTCCCCTGCACTGACCCCCACTACTCGGCAAGATCCAACAGTGTCAGGGAAGATCTGCAGACATCCTGTCTCTTGGAGAGGACAGAGCCTGACTGTGCAGATGCCGACACCCTCTGCATAACGATCCTCCCCACCTCATGTCTGAAGATATCTCCTCCCTCCATCACAACCCATGTCCCTGCACCTAAATGTAAGTCTGCAGTAAAGAGTAATACATAATTGCTTCACATGTATATGAGTGCCTGTATGTATAATGTATATCTTCTGTATTAATGTTAATGTACAACTGTGTGTATAAAGGTTTGTGTGCATATACCCTGTGTATGTATGTGTATATATACCCTGTATATGTGTATTTATGTGTATATATACCCTGTATATGTGTATGTATGTGTGTATATATACCCTGTATATGTGTGTGTGTATATATACCCTGTATATATGTGTGTGTGTGTATATATATATATATATATATATATATACACACAGGTTATATATACACATATACACACACACATACAGTGTATATATATATAACATATACAGGGTATATATACACACATATACACACACATACAGTGTGTGTGTGTGTATATATATATATATATATATATATATATATATAACGGAGAAGGGGATAAATTACATGATTGTGTAGTGTGGGTAGTCATGTACACAGTGATACCAAATACGTAGAGGAGATTTTATTTTTGCAATTTTTTTTTAATTGAACATCCTTTTAGGAAAAAATGTGTATATTTTTAATTGGATTTTTTTCCTTTTTATTTAACTGCTTCATGACCGGGTGATTTTCTGGTTTTTGCTTTTTTTTTCTTTTACTCCCAGCCTTCCCAAAGCCATAACTTTTTTCCTATATTTTAATACTAAAAAATTTTTTTTCTTTGCATCACCATATTCTAACTCCCATAACTTTTATTTGTAAGTGTACGTAGCTGTGTGAGTGGTCATTTTTGTTGGGAGATCTGTACTTTCCTTTGGTACAATTTGTGGTGTGTCTGACTTTTTGATCACTTTTTATTCAATTTTTGTGGAAGGTGAAACAACCAAAAATACATAGAAACGCCATTTTGACTTTTTACCGTTTCACTGTTTGCTGTATGGGATAAATATTTTTTATATTTTAATAAGATAGACCTTGTGTTTATTTTAATTTTGGAGAAAGTGGGTTGATTTTATATATATATATATAAAATGGTGTGTGTATGTGTGTGAAAATATATATATATTATTTTTAAAAATAATAGACAGGTCCTGTCCTTATCCGTGATACGGATAAGAATTAAACATGTTCTATTTTTTTGAGGTGCGGAGGCAGAGACCAAACAGCGCTCTGTAGTGCTTCTGTGGGCTTCTGCTCCGTGCCTCTGCAATTGCGGACAAGAATAGGCATTTTCTATGGTAGTCCACAAATTGTTGAATGCATCTGTGTTTTTCGGATCCGTAAAACACTACGGTTGTCTGAATGAGCCATAACACACTGTAAGTTTATCGCATTTAACTTGCTGTTGTGTTAACCCATGGTTTTTGACCCTTTTTTTTCTGTCATAGAAAAAGTGTAGCCCAGGACTACGGGATCGCGTGACCAGTGTCTCCCTCACCTTAGGTCTGAGCTACACTGTAAGTTTTTGTAGTGTGACTAATTGATTTTAACTTTTGAATGACAGCAGCAGAGCAGTTCACAAGATTGCATTCATTTGGACTACAGCTATAGTTAAAATCAATCATTTGCGTTACAAAAAGTTGCAGTGTAATTATAGCTGATGGTGTCTTATTGGGACATACTGCAACACGACAGTCACACAAAAATCCATCTTGGATGGATTTTTTGAGTATATCCTATGTCACATGATAGAATTAGATACACAGCTCAGCAGACAGTATCACACAGGATAGGATTAGATACACAGCTCAGCAGACAGTATCTCACATGATAGGATTAGATACACAGCTCAGCAGACGGTATCTCACATGATAGGATTAGATACACAGCTCAGCAGACAGTATCTCACATGATAGGATTAGATACACAGCTCAGCAGACAGTATCACACAGGATAGGATTAGATACACAGCTCAGCAGATGGTATCTCACATGATAGGATTAGATACATAGCTCAGCAGACAGTATCTCACGATATGATTAGATACACAGCTCAGCAGACGGTATCTCACATGATAGGATTAGATACACAGCTCAGCAGACGGTATCTCACATGATAGGATTAGATACACAGCTCAGCAGATGGTAACACACGTGATATTGTTAGATACACAGTTCAGCAGTTGCACACATGATGGGATTAGTTACACAGCCCAGTACACAATATCACATGATAGGATTAGATCCAGTGATTCAACAAACAGTATCACATATAAGATTAGATACACAGCTCAGATTAGTTACACAGGATGCACAAATACTAGGTTTAGATACACCAGAACTATTGTGATTGATAATGTGCTAATGTATCTGATCCCATGATTTTTGAGACAGTAGTTTTTATTCAGTGTCCCGGCCTATAATGTGTAATGCTGTGCTACTAAGCCCGTGTATCTAAGTCTGTCGAGGGTGATACTGTAGCAGATACATGGCCTTTGCAGCATAGCATTATACATTGTAGGCTTAGGTACACAGAATAAATAGCACTGCCTCAAATACAGGAGACTAGCAGCAGAATATCACACATGATAGGACTGCTCATCCAGTGTATCTAAGCCTATCTGAGTTATCATGCGGTTATATACAGGGGCAGCTGTGACCAGTGACACTGATAGGAGGCTCTAACTGCTGTGACACAGAGCTCACAGGCCTGGAGTGTGGGAGCGGGGCTTATATGCACACAGCACGCTGTTCTGCCAGTCACAAGATGGCCGCTCCCAGGAGCTGTTTTCTCTCATAACATAATGGCTGAATTTACTGTTGTTATGCTTCCAAAGGTATCTTTTTGTGTGTTTAATTATTTGTACCTCTTCCCTACTGTGATGTAATTTAGTATACTCCGTGGTGACAGGGTCTCTTTAAGTTCCACTCTGTGTGTAATTTGGGCCTTACACTGCTCAGGTCTTCAACTCAATACAAAGCTGCTACTAACCTGAGACTAGAGGAGGGGCACGGAAGTGCATAAACGTTGCAAATGCTCTGGTGACTGAATAACTGCAGAGTTCTAAACCTCCTCTGGAATTAACTTCAGCACAAAAACTGTGCCCCGAGAGCTTCATGGCATGGGTTTCCATGGAAAAGCAGCTACACGCAAGCCTTACATCACAAAGCACAATGGCAAGTGTCAGATGGAGTGGTGTAAAGCATTCTACCACTGGACTCTGGAGCAGTGAACAGTTTTGGGAAGGTTCTTTTCTTTTCCGGCATTACTGTGCCCCAGTGCAAAAAATAAGGCTCATAAAGACATGGTTGGATGAGTTAGAAGTGGAAGAACTTGACTATCTCGCACAGAGACCTGACCTCAACCTCATTGAATACCTTTGGTATAAGCTACAAAGAAGATTGTGAGCCAGGCCCTCTTGTCCTGCATTAATGTTTGACCTCACAAATGCTTTTCTGGATGAATGGGAAAAAATTCTCACATATACACTCCAAAATCATGTAGAAAGCAATCTTCGTAAAAGCCGTTTAGCTGCAAGTGGGCAACCAACTCCATATTAATGCCCAAGGATTTAGAATGAGATGTCCTAAAAACCTCCTGTAGGTGAAATGTGTAGGTCTTCCTCTACTTTTGTCCAAGAAGCTAAACGTATATAAAACCTCTGGAACAAATTTAGAATGACCCATAATGATAACAGAGATTGTCTTTTCTGATTGTATTGTGAACAATTATTAATATGTATGAGCATGTTATCTCTCTCTGCTGATACATTTCTAAAATCAATCCCTGGTACCTATGTGCTTCGATTTGCATTACAAAGAACTACTGCTCATGAATATTAAGACAGCATCGCACCGTTTGAAGTATTTTGAAAGCAGCATGTGACTCAGAAATGGGAAATATCTGTGATTATCTCCTTTGAAGCTTGATGTCTCTATTATACGGCCACTCTTACATGGAACTTGTTCACATTTTACACTACCACAGAGATCCCAGAGAGACAGAACTGTGCTGTACACATGGAAGTCTGTCTAGTGTTTATATTGCTCAAATCAACCTTGGAGTCCTTTGTACACAGAAGTTCTTGGTTAGTATCTGGCTTAAATTTGTTCCACTCTACTTGGTACAAATGTAACCCCTTCCCTGCTAAAGCAATGTGTGACGTGGCTGTTGTGTGCCAGAGAGAACGGTGAACAAGAACTCGCACATCTGACATGCACAGTTCTCAGACTGTCTCAATATATTCAGTACAATTAGATTTGAAAAAGTGACATCCTTTTAGATATATATTTTCTATTTTGATTATTATCTGCAAATGTTATATTTTTAAAGCACTTGGTATAATATAAATGTGGTAAGAGACTTTTATACACTTTCTTAATACTATTCCCAAAATTGCTGATTCAGCTTATTGATGATTTCTATGTATACTGAAATCTATTCAGAGAACTGAACAGTCTACAATCTATTAGGAAGTAATTATGTGACCTGCACACAAACTGCCCCAAAGGGGTATCTTAGCTTCGATATGGCCCATTGCTATCCAGGTCCCTAGTTACAAATATAGGTTCTTAAGTTGTGGGTAATATTTCATGTAGTGACAGGTATCCGCAGCATACTTTTGTGACTTCCACATTTAACCAAGGCAGCTAAATTAACCATGTTAGCAAATGCTTGAAATTCCCATTCTTACATTTTAGTTGTCTGTATTACTGTTGTGATTTGAGCACATTCTCTAGGTGTAGCATGTGGATTTCTTTTCTACACCCTTTAACACGTGTAATATTTTGGTGCATTAGTAGTGTGGTTTTTGCTTCTGTACCCAAGACTACAGAAAACACTTAAACTCAATATGTCATAGTAAGACATGATTATCCTTATTATTATTACTACTACTATCATTGTGTGTATTTGAATATTCACTAGAATTTAATTTATGAATATGGTTCATAAACTGGTTTTAACTGTTATCAAAGGCTTTTAAAGGCTGGGCAACATAAAATTACGGTAAAATCACAGTTGTGATACAACACCAATTATTCCTTATGGAAGAAAAAAAACTGACTTTGTGACCAACATGATTTTCCCACAATTTATATCTGATTTAATATCACCACGTAGCCCTAGTGTAGTGAGGGCCATGTTTTATTTTTCTTTGTGCAGTGGTTCAGATGGTTGTACTCATTTCATTCTCTGGGTGCCCTGTTTAATTATACTTAGCCTGAGAATATTTAAGCCACTCTAATCAACTTCAAATTACTACAGTATGTTAGGCAAAAAGAAAAGGCATCTATACAGCGCTTTCATGTCAGAAAAACTAGAATCAACCAAAACAAAGACCCACGGTGACGTAAAACTGTATTTGCTGCATCCAATCTGTTTAGAGTTAGACTATACATACACAAAATCCTGTACCTTGTGTATGTATGTATTGCAACACGAAAATGGTGGATAATATATTAGAAAATATATATTATTTTCATTCAAAGCCTAATAGAATGTGCCTGCCCTTTGACATTTTACAAAATTGTTGAATGTTGACCCAATGACAGGCTTCTTCTTAAATGGAAGAATATGTCTTGAGAACTTCATTGCAGTGTGGGAAACATAAAGTAAGATCCCTATAGTCATCTTTTTGGATAATCTTCCCACCCAACGTTTTATGACCAGGATGCATTTCTCACATGCTAAATTCCTTTATAATTGCTTGTGATCTCAGGTATGATTTTACATATTACATGTAAATATAACATAGTATAAAAGTAATATTTCTGTTTTTAGAATGGTAACTGCATCTAAAATACTCACGTCTGAAGTAAAACATGTAGTTTACAGATTAAGCAGATCTAAACTTGAATGTTATATCACATTGTGATGAATTATCACGTTAAAAAAGACATTGAAAAACTTTGAAAGTCAATTAAAAGGTTATTGCCATTCTTTACTTAACTTGTTAAGAATCAAGATGGCGATTGCCACATCTGTATATTAACATGTTTTATTGCAAGTCAAATATCCTACTCAGTTACATGTAAAATTTAAACAGGAATGCTGCAATTATGGCATCATGCAAGATTTCTTGCAGCAATGGCAGTTGCAATTTTTTTTTAGAACTACAGGTATGCAACTTTTCTTGACCATTGCAAAGTAGACTTTGTCTGAGAGACACTTTTGTAGGTCTCCTGTACATGGAGGTATTACAGATCCATAAGACAACACTGATAGAATGCTTTGCACTATACTGCTACCTTCAATACAGAAGTACACAGAGAATTTTTGGAAAATAAAGCCTTGCTTCATCTCATGCTGTAATATGGAGCTATGCCCTGTAGAAATGATTCTAGGGGAGATGATAGTGACTCATACAAATTATGATAAATTGAATTGAGGTTCTCCATTATTCAAATACAGGGATCAGCAACCTCCAGCATTCACTGTTTTGAAACTACAAATCCCTGAAAGCTCCATTCACTTCTGTGGGAGTTCCGAGAACAAGGGTGCATGCTGGGATATTTGCCAAACATCATCCACTCATATAGCATGTCGTCAAGAGAAAAAAGTAATAAAGCAGGACTTGAATCTGTACCTTTCCTATTGTTGCCTGCGCATTATTGATGGCACTGTTGTCAACTGCTGCTACCCATATCTAGACTAGCTTTTCTGTGAAGCTAGTGGAGAATCTTATTAATATAATGGTCAATATTAGGGATGAGCGAACCGAACCGTAACGAACCAGATTCGTTACGAACTTTCCCAAAAGTTCGGTTCGTCACCGAACCGAATTTTGAGAAAGTTCGGAACGAATCTGGTTAAAATAACGGCGACGCAAAATATACGCATATTTATTGAGAATGTACGCTAATGCGTACATATTCAGTTAAGTAGCGTACAATTGACAACGCTACACTGTATGTTCGTTACTTGAGTAGGAATGTTCGCAGATGCAGTGTATGCGTACGCTAATGCGTACATATTCAGTTAAGTAGCGTACTTTTGACAACACTACACTGAATGTTCGTTATTTGTGCGGGAATGTTCGCATTAGCGTACGCATTAGTGTAAATTCTCAAATATGCGTATATTTTGCGTCGCCATTGTTGAAGTCACTTGGATTTTTTCCACTTTTTTCATTGTAATAGCAACTGCAAGTAAACGAAACTATACCCTATCTGACTCCCATTATTGTAGAAGCAATTATTCAGCCGTTATAGCAAGGTTCGTTTTAGGTTCGGTTGGTACGAATCCGAAATTCAAGAAAGTTCGCCGAAGCGAAACGAACCGAACTTTTCAAAAGTTCGCTCATCCCTAGTCAATATTAACAGACTAGGATAAATCAACCATAAAGTATGTTTCATGCGCATGAGAACTAAGTGGCTTTATAACAACTCTAATAGACACATAACATATGGATAAGATAATTGTCTTTTCTTCCTACATCTATCAAAATGTTGTGCTTCTGACAGGTATACACATCTATATTAAATGACATTTTTTACATTAAAGATGCTGTTGACTGCAGAATGGATTTTCTCTGTCCTGCCTTCCCTCCTTATACAGTATTTATATGGCGATGATTTTGTAACCCCACCTCTCTCTTTCAACAGTAATATATAAAGCCACTATCCTATGTCATTACTCTTACACTTAGTCAGAAATTAGTAGATGGAAATGCTTAACACATGAAAACACACATGAAACACATCAGTCAGAAAGCCACAATCAGTGCAGTTATAACACGTGGAAATACAAAAACTTCCTCACGTAGGAGCTAAACAGAAATTATGCCACTGAATATAATAAAATACATGGCAAAAATGTATTTTCATTTGTTTGGCAGAGTGTTAGATTTTAGCTAGACCATAAAATAATGCTTCAGCAAACATAAAACTCTAATGCTCTTTAATATTTATATGAAAAATAGCAAAACCAATCCTAACATGACTATTAGCATATACATTGTAAAAAAGTTAATAGACATGAACAGTATCAGACAATGGTTCCATGGGCCTACAAGGGGAAGTTATTCTAAAGGCCTAACCCTTATGTCATCAATAAAATTTTATATATTTTGATTTACAGAAATAAGCCCCAGATGCAAGTAATTGGTTCCAAAGACAGCCAAATGATTTCTTTTCCTTCTGGATCTTTGAGGCCCATTATGGTAACAGAGTATGGGCCCACCAGAAGATCCTCTGGTACTTAGATGGGCCAGTCCAACCTTGGACATGAAATTTGCTGACTAAGACCAAATTGTTAGAAAACATAAGCATAACTAGCAACTGTAGACATCACTTTTATGCAACCTATTATATGGTATATGTATGGCAGTGGGTGTGGAAACACTGTGTCAGCCAAATGATTTGACTTTGGGCTACTCCAAGGATGTTCTTTAGCAGCTGCAGCTGTGTTATTAGGCAGTAATTACAGGTACAATGCACTGCAAGGCACACCTAGCCTCAGATCCTCATTTCTCACTCCCTGGCTGACAGCTTTCCCTGCCTTTCCCTACTGTACACAGCTCTTCTTCTTTCTAGCCTTTTCCTTCAGTGTCCATCACACTAGAATAGAAGCTTGATTGTGACTGTACACTGTCCGTAGTATCATTTGCTGTCAGACACTGCATAGATCTATCCACCCTCATTCACAGCCCAACACAGAATAACGTTCTACTTGTTCTGCAAGGGCACATCCTTGTCTGCTGCAGCATCGATTGGCTCATCCACTCCGTCTGTTGGCCTGTGAGCCCATCAGGACAACCCCCCATCCCCCCCACTTCCTTTCAGGGTCATGTGACCATCTTTCTTCTTCCTCCCTAGTGCTTTTTCCTGCCAACATGTGCATGAAAATGGCGCTGCATGTCATTTTTCTAGATTTGTCCAAAATAAACCAGAAAAGCTTCAGGTTCGGCTGCTGGACGAAATCCTGCAAAGTTTGTTACTGGTTCGCTTATATCTAGAGCAAAATAAAGCTTAAAGAGGAATTTTCATTAGTTTTGGCTACCTCACGCAGTAACCCAGGATTATGAGGTGTCATCGCTCTTTTTTTTTTTTTACTGATCTGCTCCTCAATTATGGCACTGTGCCCACTGTTTGGTTTTGGTGCCCTGTATGCTAATCAATAGCATGGTGAGCGGTGGCGCTGTGCGTGGCACTGGAGCCCGGACAGGTAAGTTGGTAACATTAGCCCCCTTTTATAAGGGGCCACTGGACCCTCAACCTGGAGAGCAGGTTTCAGTATAAACTTGGCATGAAATGTCTTAATAAGTCAAGGAACATGAATATCCCTAGCCAATACCCATGTCCTCTCCTCAGGCCCATATCCTTTCCAACTTATTGGATATTGTAGAGAATCCTGAGCCTTCCGGGAGTCCAGTATTCTCTCTACCTTGTACACTGACTCATCTAGAATAATTACAGCATCAGGAGGATTTGGTGGAGGAATTGCCAGCGCCACTTTTCTTTTTTTTTTTTTTGTGTAAGGATTTGTGAAATACATCATGGATTCTGATTGATGACGGCAGCTGCAGGTGGAAGGATACTGGAATAATGATAGACATCATTTTAAACGGTCCAATATATTGAGGCTCCGGTTTACCAGAAGGCACCCTGAGATGTAAATTCCTGATAGACAGCCATAACAAATCACCCAACAGAAAGTTTTGCCCTACTGACCATTTCTTGTTAGTCTGTTTAGACTGTATGCTTTGAGCCTTTTCCAGCCTCTTGTGAGCCTTGGGGCCAAACTGTGCACAGTTCTTCAAGGATAACATCCACAGCTGTATTAACAGAGCCAGACCCAGAAATTGACAAAAATTGGGGGGATAAAACCATAATTACAGTAAAAGAGACACATACCACTAGAGGAGCTTACATAATTATAAATAGAGAACTCCGCTAGAGGCAAAAACCTTCTCCATTAATTTTGGCCGTCCGAAATGAAGCACCTTAAGAACTGCTCCAGTATCTGGTTGACCCTTTTGGTTTGCCCATTTGTCTCGAGGTGAAACACATATGAGAATGAGAGTTTGATTCCCAAGTTATTGCTGAACTCCCTTCAGAATTTGTAAGGAAACTGGACACTATCCGAGACAATGGAGTCAGGGATACCATGTAGCCTAACGATGTTATCCAAAAACAAGGTAGCCAATTCCTTAGCAGTAGGAAGTTTTTTTTAAAGATACAAGATGACACATCTTGAGAATCTATTGATTACAACCCAGATGACCAACCTACCACGGGAGTGCAAAAGGTCCATAATAAAGTCCATTGAGATGTATGTCCAAGGTCTCTGTGGAATGGGCAAGGGACAAAGCTAACCTGCAGGACGTATCCTGGGTACCCCTAGCACACTAATCATACGCAGAGACAAAAGCAACCACATAACACGACCATGTAGACAACCAGTAGGCCCAGGAGACCAGATGTTTAGTTCCCGCAATACCTGGATGACCTGCCAGAACAGAGTAATGAGACTCCTCCGAGACCCTAAGAGGTAAGTTAGGAGGCACAAACAATTTACTGGAAGGCAGATCATTGGGAGTCAATTCCTGACACCCTCTTATCTTAGCTGCTAAATCTGGATTAATGGCAGCAACCATGACACCATGAGAGAAGATGTTACTAGGCTCAGTATCAATGCATTCATCAACTACATGATAAGACATCTGCCTTCACATTAGCAGCCCCAGGGCAAAAAGTCACAAGAAAGGTAAATCACGTAAAGAACAGGGCCTACTGTGCTTGCTAGAGAATTAATCCCTTAGCCATATCCAAATAAGTTACATGTTTATGATCCATCAGCACTGTGACTTTAAGCCCACTTAAAGGCCAATAATTCACATTTTGCTGATATCATAGTTTTTCCTGGCAGAGGAGAATTTATGAGAAAAAAAAAGCACAAGGCTTCAACATAGTCAGAGAGGACGGCCCCTAAGACAGCACGGCACCAACACCAACCTCTGAGGCATTCACCTCAATGACAATAGGTTGTGTTATGTCTGGCTGGACAAGTACAGGTGCCTGAATGGAATTCCCTTTCAAGATCTCAAAGGCCTTAGAAGACCAATGGTGAAGATTAGAAGAATATACCCCTTACTGGTTAAATTGGTGAACTGTTTGGCAATGACAGA
The DNA here is from genome assembly GCA_900303285.1 of Rhinella marina. Lineage (NCBI taxonomy): Eukaryota > Metazoa > Chordata > Amphibia > Anura > Bufonidae > Rhinella > Rhinella marina. The sequence goes on along the minus strand of ONZH01010730.1, from coordinate 70,700 downwards.
ACTTTTTAAAATACATTTTCTATAATAGCTGGCAAAGCCAATAAACCTTTGAAGGCCCATGAGGGAGGTAGGCCTGGCCACTCAACAACAGTAAGCATTTTAGTAGGATCCATACAACATTTTTTAGGTGAAATGATATAGCTTAGTAAGGAGACCTCTCTTACTCCAAACTCACACTTACTCAGTTTAGCAAATAAATTATAGTCCCTCAGCTTTTGAAGGACCATTCAAAATGCCCCTCGGGAGTGTTAAATGCCATTTCCCGCTCATCCCCCTTCCTAATTCTATGCAGATTGTAAGCTCCCCTGAGATCGATCTTGGAAAAGTATTGAGTTCCAACAATCTGATTAAATAGATCTGGAATAAGAGAAAGAGGGCATTGACTCTGGGTGGTATTTGTGTTCAATCTCCTATAATCTATGCAAGAACATGAAAAAGAAGTTGACCCTCTACAGGAGACACTGATGGATGGATGCACCCTTTTTTAAGGCTATCCTGGGCATACTCTCTCATAGCCAGTCTCTCAGGCCCAGTGAAATTAAATATCCATCTCTTAGGGAGTTTGGCTCCAGGGACCAAGCCAGTAGCACAGTCATATTCTCTATGGGGCAGTAAGGCTTCAGAAGCCTCTTTAAAGACTACATCCTGAAAATCTCAGATAAACCAGGGATGGAACCCTCCTCCAGCCCCAAGCCTGCGAGCTGAACAGACAGGCAGTGACTCGAGCTCTGAAGACCCCACTTGACAAGTTCCCCAGTACTCCAATCAAAATTTGGGGAATGGTTTTTCAACCAGTGTAACCCCAAAATGATGCAGATAAATTGCACCATCATAATTAAATCGATAGTCTGCAATTCAATAAACCCTTTGGCCAATGGATTGGTGTCTACTGCAGATACCAGAATGGGTTTAGGTAACTTGCGGATACCAGACCCAAAGCAGAAACAACAAGAAGTTGTTGTCAAAACTAAAAAAATTTGCATTGGCCCTGAATCGTCAAAGGCCATGCCAAAAACAGTCCTTCCCTGTGAAGATAATTTCACAGGCAAGAGAACTTCTACCATATTTCTCAGGAAATACCTGTGCGTCTGAAGGACGGAGAGTAGTCAAAATAGCCAAGCCAAAGTCAGAACCAGATGGGTATCACAGTACAGAATCACAAGACAGAGGGAGGACAGGGGCAAGCAGGGGTCAATAACAATAGCAACTATCCAAATGCGCACAGAAGTAACAGGAGTACAGCCTTCCCTAAATCTTTTAGCTGCTCGACTTCGACATCTCAGCGGTGAGAAGGTGTAATTACAAGCCATCCCATTCACTTCAATGGGATGGCTCGTTCCCATTCAAGTGTATAAGAAGGATCCGTCCCATTGAAGTGAATGTGACGGCTTGTAATTAGACCTGCTCACCGCTGCTATGTCAACAGCGAGCTGGTAAACAATGAAGCAAAGGCTGCGCCTGAGGATAGGTCATCAATATTAAAATCCCTTTCAGTATGAGGGGAAAGTCCAAACGAGAATTGCCATATGTATGTTTAATCAAAATGTCTATGCAATATACAAAAAAAATGTTTTCTGTCCATTTAAAACACCTTCTGGTTTTCTTATGAGTATCTTGGCTGTGCCAGCTCTTTTAAAGGGAGTCTGTCACCTCATTTTCACCTATATAGCTAACAGTAGTGCCCCACAGACAATTGCACACACATCCCAGACATACCTGTGTGCACTTTGTGTCTGTGTTCCATGTTCAGAAAAAGCACTTTTATTCTGCAGGAAAACAGCTCCCAAGTGCCCGGCTCTGCTGCTGCTGAAAACCAGACTGAAGAGGGGAGGGCTGCTTTAGCTGGTCATATCTTGGGATTGGTAGCAGATAGAAAAATGGTTCTGACCTTCTTTGAAAGCTGACATTCCAAGCTCAGAATTCCAAGTGTCTCAGAAGATATAGCTGTTAGAAATCGAGTCGGGAGAGAAAGCTGTTTTTAGTTTCACTTTCAGCCGGGCACTTGGGAGCTGTTTTCCTGCAGAATAAAAGTGCTTTTTCTGGACATGTAATACAGACACACAGTGCACACAGGTATGTCTGGGATGTGTATGCAATCTTCTGTGGGGCACTGCTGTTAGTTAAACATTTTTCACTGGCCACAAAATCTCTTTAAAGGGTTTCTGTCACCAGTTTTTTCGGTATGAATCAGGCTGACATTAGAGATGTGATAATGTCACCTGATTCCAAATATATATCTGTTTTATTTACTGGTGCCCCCATTTTTATATAAAATGAACTTTTATTTTATGCAAATAAGGCTCCTAGGTACAAGGGGCGTTACCTCTGCTCCTAGAGGCTCTGTTGATTGACAGGACCAGGCAGAGAAGAAACACTCAATTCACCATACCTTTTAAGGATCTTCAATGATGTCATGACCATGTGATCAGTCACATGGTTAGGATCACACAAACAGCCTGTCTCCTCCTAAACATGTGACTGATCACATGGTCATGACATCATTGAAGGTCTTTAAAAGCTATGGTGAATGCAGTGTCTCTTCTCTGCCTGGTCCTGTCAATCAACAGAGCCTCTAGGAGCAGAGGTAACGCCCCTTGCACCTAGGAGCCTTATTTGCATAAAATAAAAGTTCATTTTATATAAAAATGGGGGCACCAGTAAATAAAACAGATATATATTTGGAATCAGGTGACATTAGCACATCTCTAATGTCAGCCTGATTCATACCGAAAAAACTGGTGACAGAAACCCTTTAAGATTTTTTCTGGTTGTGACCTGAGTTCCTTTTTTTGCAAGAAAAGGGCCACCATGCTTGTCTGTTTTTTTATGTATAAAATATTAACATAAAAGGTATAATTTTATGCTTTGAAAATCAACCACTGTAATTATTTTCCCCTAGAGAAATTCAACACAAGCGTATAAAAATCATTACAGTTAACACGTGACTTTTTCATGAGAATTACAATTTAGTCCCATTAGCACTGTTAGTTAGTTGCTTATTTTACGTGAAACAGTTAATGTAAATTTATGTAGGTTTCCAAACAGAAATAAATCAGTTTTCAAGATTAAATAAGGGCATATGTATAAGAATAGGGCCAAAAGTTGTTACTTTTCAGACAGTTTTATGCGTACACTGCACGATATGTTTCTATTTAATTCTAAAAATGTGCTATTTATTACCTCTGCAGAATAATTCATTCTATCATTCAGCCTTGTGTAGCATGTATTACATTAAATGGAAATAAAGGGTAATGTGATCACTTTGGTTATAAAAGTGACAGTCATGGGCTGGACTTTGCCTTGCATTTATTAACTAAAACACACAGACACATTTAGATCATTGATCTTGATCTGGACAAACTTGTCCGGGGAAGTTTAGGAAGATAAAAACCTTTGCTCCATTATGACCTATACCTTGTTTTACCTTGGAGATTTTAGGAATAGGGCATGTTGACTGAAGCTTTTGAGAAATTCTGAACTGCAGCCAAAAAGAACAACAGGGAGATTTATCATCCCTCTACACCTTGACTTTGGCTTTAAAAAGTAGCAAAACTCTTTGTTATGACTTTTTTAAATGGCACTGTGACTAAATTTAGACCGCCATTTGTACTTCACCCTCGCCAGTTTCCGAATAGTGGGCGTTGTGAGGGATGGGTGTAGGCAGGGCCATCAGCCCCAGCACATTTATCAAAATTTATACCAGAAACTTGTAAATGATGACTTCTACGCCAGCTGGAGCTGGAGTAAATTTCAGTCAAAAGCATGAACTGCTGGAGGATATGCTTAATTTATGATGAGGCCTATGCCTCATGCAGCCTTTTTTTACATGCAACCTTTGTTTTTTATAATCCAGCCTGGGCCAATGTGATAAATTGAGTATACAGATACAGCTGAGCTGAACTTGATGGTTAAGGCGTTAAAGAATGGCAAGAAAAGGATAACTTTTCAATGGATTTCAATGGCTTTTGTCATGAAATGTCAGAGTCAATCGGCTACAATCTGTATATCTAGACACCAATATATAAACTCCTAATATTCTAGCCTAGAATTCAAAGAAGAGATGTATGATATACTAGTTTTACAGACAATGCAGTGTGGGAAAAATGTATGCACATTAACTCGCCTTCTGGAAGAAGAAAACTGTAAAGCACCTATAAGTCAATGTCTGACACTTCTAAGGGCCCTTGCACATGACCGTATGCGCTCCGAGACATACGGTCCATGAGCGGGCCATATGTCCCGGAGAAGCATTGATTGTGCGCATGGGAGCGCACAGCATCATAGATGACAATGATGCTCTGCACGTAGGGCCGCCCGCAGGACTATTGTCCCGCACTCATATGATCTTGTGAGTGCGGGACAATTGTCCCGCGGGTGGCCCGACGTGCACAGCATCATTGTCATCTATGATTCTGTGCGCTCCTGTGTGCATGATCAATGCCACTCCTGGACATATGGCCCGCTCACGGACTGTATGTCTCGGAGCGCATACGGTCGTGTACAATGGCCCTTATGGAAGTACTGAGTTTTGCAACCTGAGGACAGTAGAAAAACCAAACTCTGCTCTAAAAGGCAGATAGTCAGCTGTTTACAAGGTTCTTAACCATGGTCAGTGCAGAGGTACTATATGTACTGGTTGGCTGGGTTGACTGGTTTCTGCATGTTCATAATTCCAGTACTGGTGTAACAAGTCATACAGGCCATGCAATGTTCCCTGAGATATAGGAATAAGCTCTCAACAGTTCTATATAGCTCTCTCCAAATAGGTGTGTTCTCCTTTTAGATAGCTGATTTGAGTGTCTTTTCACAAACATCCAATCACTTGAGAATCAAATGAGCAATTTTTGGGCAGTATCATTAGGAATAAAGATTAGAGAGCTTATTGCTTGACTTTGCTAATTTTTTGACCATTCGGATTCTCATCCTTCACTAGGAGCATATCATCTGAAGATATTAAAAGTTACAAAATAGAAAAAAAAACTACATAAATCACATTTGACAACATTAACGTATTAACTCATGGGGCAATTGAAATGTCACAAGTACACTGAATGATAGTTGAGACCTTGTACTAGAAAGATGACCTGTGACAAGGTGTAACAAAAATGGGAAATAATTCCAATAATCAGTACCCCAAGCTTGTTATACTTTTATTAGCTAGACAGGCAGTGCTGGAATGCTTTCATCCAATAACGTACAACAGAATCTATTATAAGTGATAAGTTGATTAACACAAATTTCATTTTATTGCTAAGAACATGAAAAGGTTGACATTCAAATAGCTGGTGTTGCACCAGTAGATACAGGATGAATGTTTTTTTTCAGCTGCCCATCTGACATACTGTCAGGGTTAATTATACATTGGCAATTTGGCAACAAAACTAATTGCAGGCAAATTGAGACAATTATCCTGCAGGCAGGGTAGTTGAAACTGTCTTACTTTTCAAGTGGACTGGTTGGTGATATGTTAAAAGTTAACAGCAGCGGACAAACTGGAGGGAATGCTGTCTGGCCTTGGCTGCAGTCCTTAATAGTGGGAAGTCCATATGTTTTTTTTGTCCCTTAATGCTTTGGAAGATTTTATAATCTTTATGTTGAACACTTAACACATATATTGATAAATGCTGAATGCCTTTGTTTTTTAAGTATGTAAAACAGCAAGAAGGTCATAAGTTTGATTATTTAATAATACAAATAATCATCCTTATCTGCTGTATCTTTCAAACCTCAATTAGGCCCATTACAGGGCTATTATGGTTGTGCAACCCTATTCATCTCTAAAGGAGTTCATAGGCAAGAGTCACTGGCTGACAATGTGCTGAGTCACTGAGGCTGGCAATGTGATAAGGCACCGTGGCTGGCATAGTCACAGGGAACGGTGGCTGGCAATGTTATAAGACATTGACATTTGTACTGTACCGTATCAACTGTATATCGCTCATAGGATATATACTGTAAACATTTAATTTTCTATTTTTCTGCTTCTAAATGTGGGTGAGTCTTATGGTCCAAAAAATATGGTAATTAAAAGTTATAACCAAGTTAGTACATTTTACTACCACCCCAACTACAAAAAAGTTGAAGAGCTGTGTAAAATGTAAATAGAAACAGAATGCAATGATTTGGAAATCTCATAGACCCATATTTTATTCACAATAGAACACATATCAGATGTTGAATGTGAGAAATGTCATGGAAAAATTAACTCATTAAGAACTTAAAAGGAACCTGTCACCATGAGTGTAACCTGCAGGCAGCAGGTTATAGAGCAGGAGGAGCCGAGCAGATTTATATATAGTTTTATGTGAAAATATTCAGTATAGCTTGTAGCTCATTCATTTATATTCCTCCTCATTCTTGTCATTGAAGTCAAGGAGGTGGTCCTATCAGTGATTGACAGCCTTCCCTCTATGACTGTGTATACAGAGATAGCTGTCAATCAGAGGCGGACTGGGAACTTAAAGTGGCCCTGGAAAAAATACTCAAAGTGGTCCCGTTTTGTAGTTGGGTTCAAATTTATGGAAGGCAGGGCCAGCAATACCATATTGTGGCACATTATACCACCCCAACAGAACCAAATACCACAGTCCATCATAAAATACTGCCAGCAAAAACAAAATACATCCCTAAAAACTTCCACTGGCGGCCGTGAGGAGGGCTTGGATGCCCCCTGGGCATTGGCCCACTGGGAAATTTCCCTGTAAGGTCTATGGCCAATCCGCCCCTGCTGTCAATCACTGATAGGACCACCTCCTTGACTTCAAATACAAGTTATACTGAACTTTTCCCATAAAATGATATATTAATCTGCTCTGATCCTCCTGTTCTATAACATAGTGCCTTCAGCTCGGACACTATTTTCAACGTGACAGGTTCCCTTTAATGGTAGTAACATCAAAAGTTGGGACAGGGCCATATCTACCATTGTGTAGCATCCCCTCTTCTTCTAACAACAGTCTATAAACATCTGGGAAGTGAGGAGACCAATTGCTGGAGTTTTGGAAGAGGAATGTTGTTATTTTGTTATGTTGTTATTTTGCCAAATCCTTAGTTTCATGATGTACCAAATGTTTTTACTGGTGAAAGGTCTCAACTGCAGGCAGTCTGTTAAGGACGTGGACTCCTCTTCTGTGAAGCCATACTGTTGTGATGGATGCAGTACGTGGTTTAGCCTTGTCTTGCTGAAATATGCAAGGCCTTCCTTGAAAGAGACAATATCTGGATGGGAGCATATGTTGTTCTAAAACCCCTATATGCTGTTTAGCATTGATAGTGCTTTTGCAGATGTGCAAGCTGCCCACCCCATAGGCACTGATCCAACCCAATACCATCAGAGATGCAAGATTTTGAACTGTGCACTGATAACAAGGTGTATGGTCCCTCTCCTCTTCAGTCCAGAGGGCACAGCATCTGTGGTTTTCCAAAAAGAATTTCAAACTTTGATTCATCTGATCACAGAACAGTTTTCCATTTTGCCTCAGTCCATTTCAAATAAGCTTTGCCCTAGAGAAGACAATGGTGCTTCTGGATTGCGTTTACATATGGCTTCTTTGCATGATACAAACTTAACTTGCATTTGTGGATTGCATTTTGAACTGTGTTCACATGCATTGATTTCTAGAAGTGTTCCTGAGCCCATGCAGTGAGTTCCAGTACAGAATTGAGCATCTTTTTAATTCAGTGCCATCTGAGGGCCCATAGATCACAAGCATCCAATATTGACCATCGGATTTGTCCCTTGTGCATATGGATTTGTTCAGATTCTCTGATTCTGCTTGATGATATTATGTACTGTAGATAGTGTGATATTCAAAGTCTTTGCAATTTTATGTTGAGAAACATTTTTCTGAAACTAGACATCAAAATTAGACATTAAAAAAAATCAAAACAAATGTATAAAACTTGATTTAAACAACTTTATTTATTTGATGATTTATTCCCTTTAAATCAATGTAAAGGTGGGTCTCAGGTATACCACCTAGTGGCAGTACATAGCTTTACAGTGAAGCTTTGGTTGTTGCCTAGATTGCCACAATCAAATTAAAAGACAAGAGTTTTGACATATTGTTTAAGCTATCCTTAGGGGCTTAGCGAATAGTGTGAAATGTAGGAATATAGCTTACTCTTCTGTATCTATGAAACATGTGTACTTCAGATGTATCTGCTTTCATACAGCTGACCTGGCAACCTCGCCTTCTTTTTAAAAGCTGCATTCATTTGCATATAGAGAAGTTTGGGAGCTCCAGAGTGTTGTGTTTGTGGTAAACCCTTACTTTTATGAAACCATGTTGTCTTGGGCTCTAACACTAATGGTAACATAATCTTCTTGTTCTTGTTCTTCATACTGCCCATGAAATCACAGTTTTTTTTATCTGTAGAACTCTGAACTTTCTGGCAGAGAAGGGGTGTTTAAAATCAGCAGAAAAAAATAAACATGCGGAAGGAGGAATATGCAGATACCTTATTTTGAAGGACACTTGGTATCATTGCCAAATGAAATCACGCTCCATATAGGGCAATTTCTTGACATGACTATTTTATTTGTAACTGTGACCTTGTCTTGTAAAATGAAGCTGTCTGAAGCTTTTAACTGCTTTTGACTTTACAAATAGAGAGGAAAGATTCCTATCTGGCGTCTTCTTGTATGGCATCTGGAATGAGGTGACCTATTGATAGATGTGTTCATTTGCTGCACAGTATACTGCTATGTAAGGCGACTTTCACAAGTGATTTTTACCAGGATGGACAAAAATGCATTTGATTTTGCTGTAGTCTCACAGCCCCAAAACAAAAAACATTACTACCCCATATATTTTTTTTGCAAAGATAGTCCTATAGTAGCCTATAAAGAGCTGAGGGTGCCCATTACAAAAACCATATGGGGTCACCTTGCTGTCACTAGTTAATGCAATCACATATTACAAGTACTTGCTCTTGTTGCCTTCCATAGAGTCTCCTCTATCCCTTTAGGAGACAAAGGCTTTGACTTTTATTCCCTTATTGCTTCATTGTGGTTTGGATTAGGGTACCCTGTACAGGGTCATGAGACAAAGAAAAGGTAAATAGGACTAGTGAAAGTTGTGGATTGTATACACTTTCGCAAATGATACCTATGCTTTAGAGCAGGGGTGCACAACCCGCGGCCTGCGGGCCGCATGCGGCCCCCAGAACCGTGGTTTGCGGCCCCCGTCCTGCTGGGCAGAAACACAGCTGATCCTGCGATCAGCTGTGTTTCTGCCCCGAGCGCCGCACAGGGTTGGAGGACAGCTCCTGCTCTTGTACTATAGCAGGAGCAGGGAAGGGGCCCGGCTATTAGCGTGAGCGGGGAAGCCGAGGAGAAAGCAGAAGTGCTTTATCAGCGTTTCTGCCTTCTCCTCTGAGCGCTCTGCAGTGTGGACCCGGCGACCACGTGATCGCTGGGTGACTCGGGGGCAGAGGAGCGCAGAGCTGCAGGGTCAGTAGACCCTGGTCAGCTCTGCCCTGGTACAATTCCCCCCCTTCCCCAGCAGGCAGCAGGCAGGCTTCCCTGTAACTGGGGCTCCTTTGGATGCTCCAGTTACAGTGGAAAATGTACAAAAAAAAGTCTCCTACTGTCTCCCAAAGGTCTTTCAGTGACCTCTTGGGGACAAATTATGTGGTAAAAATATAAAATAAAACTTTAGAAAACTAAATAAAAATATAATAAACTACAAAGAAAAGAGAAATAAAATGTGTCAAAAAATAGAAAATTCTAAAAAAAAATACAATAAAAAGGAAAAAAAGTCCTGCGCTGTCCCACAACTTACTTTTCATGACCCCTTGGGGTAAATATTATGTGGCAAAAATATGTTTAAAAAAAAATAGAAAAATAAAAAAAAATAAAAACTAAAATTAAAAGAACATTAAAAAAGAAAAAAATAATAAAATTCAAATAAAAGAAAAAAGAAAAAGTGTTCATTGTCCTCCAACAGTCTTTTTATGAGCTCTTGTGGGACATATTATGTGGAAAAATATATTTAAAAAAAAAGTAATAAACCAATTATAAAAAATACTATAAAATATTAATAAAATACAAATAACAGCAAAAAATAAAAAGGAAAAAGTGCAAAATTTTAAAAAGTGACGGTGTCCATCAAGGTCTTTTTATGACCTCGTGGTGGACATATCATGTAGCAGAAATATAAAAAAATTAAGTTAAAAAAGAAAAAACGAAAATACATAAAAGAAAAAACACCCACACCAACCAAAACCGTTACCATTACCGGCCCATTCATGTGAAACTATACATATTATATAAAGAAAAAGGCCCAGCTATAGATATTGTAACTTTTTAATGACGTTTTGTACAGTTTTCCCCAAATAAAACTACTAAAAAAAAAATTATAAGGCCATATGTGTCACGTAAAAACTTCCAACAAAAAAGATACACAGTTTGTACCACCCTGTGTGCTAAATCACAAAAAAAGTCTGGTCATTAAGGCCTTTTCAGGTCTGGTGATTCCAGCGTTAAGCAGTAAAAGCTCTCCCCACTAGCAAGGTAAAGTGCTTACTGGTTACTGCAGGGCGCCTATAACTAGATTGGCAGGAGACAGCAATAACCAGGGAGCGCCGTCTTCTACACTGAAGGAAATCACTGATTTAAGAATAGGAGACAGGAAGAAAATGTCGCCACTTTTCTGGTAAAAATGATTTTTAACAAGTTCCTGCAGCATGGCCCCAAAATAGAAGCTTCATAATTACATGCTCCACGCCGCTCTGTTCCTCTGCGATGCCTCCATCTTCTGGTCCCTGCACTGTTTACACCTGGCAGTGCATGGCCATGGTCACTTGCACGGCTCCAGTCAATGACTGGCTTCAGAAGTGACATGCTGCTTGTGGCCACATCACCGCTGAAGCTATACATTAGCTGGAGTGGTGTCTGACCACATCCATGGACTGCCATAAGTAAGCAGCAGGGGCAGTGCGACGGACCGGAGCGGTGGGGAACAGGTAAGTACAACTCTTCGGTTTCAGGGTCTGTGCTGCAGCATGATGTTCAGGACAATTATTAGAAAGGCTCATATCTTATATCTGGCCGGTATAATCGTGCAGCTGATCAGTCAATAAACAAGGAATTGCTAGTTTGGCGGCTGATTTGCATATTTTATCAGAATGAAAGATGTACGATTATCTGCTGCACATCTCATCAGGGATAGGCTACCAATAATCAATATAACTAAATGAAGGCGGAATGACTGTGGTAGCGATCATTCCTCCCCAGTCACTTTGTACTGGCTTGTGTAATAGGCCGATAAGTGCAGATTGACATTTCTTTTATTTGTGGCCCCTTGAAATAGAGCGATGTGACCGTGCGGCCCCCAGACCAAAAAAGGTTGTGCACCCCTGCTTTAGAGGCTACTTGTGCTAAAAAACAATTAGGGAATTGCATAAACAACAATTTCTTAATATATTTTCAAAAGTTTTGACAAGCTGTTGGAAAGCCCAAGAGGAATTTGATTTCCCAGTCCCTTGCCTACAAGTAGCTTTAACGGTAGGATAGATTCTCCTACCAGTTCAATAGTGTAAAATTCAACCTAGACTATAGGTAGTCTCTAAATAAGAGTTCAGGGCAGCCAAAGACAGGAATTAAAAAAAAAAATACAAGAAATTCCACTGTAGACCACAGAAAAACTTTTGCCTGGCTCAGAGATTCACCTTGTCATTTGCTTCCATGTTTTGGAAGTTGTCTTACCAAACCTGTTAGGCATCATGAATTAGAAGTATGTTTAATTAGAGCAGTCAAAGTGGATGGGGAAAACAGTTTTCCTAAGTTCTGATCATGTGTGAATATTAAGCCCATAAGGCTTAGTTTAGGTCCAGAAGAAGACTGACAACTGGTAATAGGATTCATTTCCTCAGTCAAATTAGTCCAAGGAATTGGATTACTCAAACTGAATACTATTAGGGTACGGCCACATACTAAAGTTTTTTTTTTATGCCGTTTTTGGAGCCAAAATCAGATCCTAAAAGAATTGTCAATCCACTGCCTGTGTTGGCTTCAAAAACTTCATTACTCATGTAGCTGAAGACATGGAACTAATGTTAGATTTCTATTCTTTGTCACCTTGTTGGACTGTCTCTCCAAAGCTCTGTGCACAGAAGTGTTGTCTGCTTACTATATGAGTGGTTAGCTGAGCAAATGACCTCCCTACTTGTTCAAGTACTGACAATCACAAGTTATTACTGTAGTTTGGCATGTGGATAAGAGATACCCAAGTGCCACTACTTTCATATAGACTCCCCATTAGGCTGACCACTTCTGGACTGATTAGAAATAAATGGATATTAATGGTAGAGCTCAGTGTAAGGGCTCTTGCACACAACTGTATATTCAGTCCACGTCCGATCTGCGATTTTTGCGGAACGAATGCGGACCCATTCATTTCCATGGGAAACGCAAAAAAATTCAGATGGCACATAGGTGTCAACTGTGTACTGTCCACCTCCATTTGTCCGCATGTCTGTCCCGCAAAAAACACAGAACAAGTCCTATTCTTGTCCGTTTTGTGAACAAGAATAGACATTTTTACAATAGTGGGAGACATGTGGGACAGGAAAGTGCGGGATGCACATGGCTGGTATCTGTGTTTTTTAGATCCTCGGTTTGTGAACCACAAAACATATATGGTTGTGTGCACATAGCCTATTTATAAGATATCATTTTCCTATAAATTGCATTTTAGAGCATGCAAATATATCCTAACACCAACAGATGGCAGGCTAAACTGCAAAATAATGTGGAATATTGTTGAAATATATTGACTTTTAATAAAAGAAATCAGTCGAAGTTGAGCTTACATTTGGAAATGTCTTTTTGTGTGGAGAACAGAATAAGAACATTTATGGGAAAGAAAAACATTATAATCTAGGCCATACGTGTGACAGCAAAACTAAAATGACAGACCTGGAGAACAGAAAAATCCAGGCTTCTCATGCACGTACAAATATATTATGAGCTGCATGCACAGAATGTACTTAGAGATTAGTAAACCAGCATATTTAATCAGCTGTCCTCTGTTGTAGGCATGGCCTCATCACACTAATTTTAAAAGTTTACTTGATGATATGAAAACCTTTTCAGTGTTACCTGTGCTTATGAGCTGTGTTTATAATGTCTGTTCAGGGCTTCTTCAGGCATTTTTTACATTATTCCACTGATATCCTATACAAAGACTGAAAGGACAGCCTAATTACAACTTAGCTTAATTAAACTAATAAAATGAAACAGCCATGTGGCGCAACAAGCCACAAAAATCTAGATCAATAATATAATACTGAAGGGCAATAATATTAAGCAAGCAGGTATCAATCTGTAAACAGTATGCATATAAAACTGATGGTCAGCGACCAGGACTAGCAAAGGCCATATGTCTGATCCAGGTTAGTGGTAAAGGCTTGTAGTAACAAATTTTTCCAAAATATCATTTCCCTAATTACTCCTTCCAAATGCATTTTGACTTGCAAATCAACCAGCTACATCAGTAGGAAAACATGCTGGGCTAAATACAAATGTCTACTGGTCAAGAAAAAACAGGAGCTGTGTATTTAGATGGAAAGTTCCACATTCAGGAGTAGGTGTTTTTTGTGTACTACATGTAATTGCATTTATAGACATCTACTCCTGAATGTAGACCTTTACCTTTGGATATCTGGCTGCTGGTTTTCCTGGTTTTTCCACTATATTTATGTATTTTAACCCAGCTATAATTTCCCACTGATGAAGCTGATTCATGCACCAGAAGAAGAACATTTGGGTTGAGTGAGTAGAATTGTCCTAAAAGGCTGACACCGGGAGCCTCAGTGGTACTTCCATTGAAGTTAATGCCGCTAGAAGCTCTGCCCACTGCACAATGGATGGAGCTGTGTACTTCCAGCACCAGAGCTACTCTGATATAACTGATCATCGGGTTGTGGGGATCTGTTCTGACCTGTCGATCTGATATTGATGGTCTGTCCTGAGGATAAGACATCGATATTAAAATCCTGGGATGTCCCTTTAATGGTATGATAGAATATAGGCAGCAGGGTTACTTTTTCTGAGTTATGGTAACTCTGCAAGGGACATTGCAGGGCATTGCAACTAGGTATAGTTTTTTACCATCCCACTAGGTTCCAGGATTGTCCCATTTAGAGATCAAGTTCTACAATACACAACTGAATGATCACTACAAGGCTTTGCCAATAACTTGGACTGGGCAGATGGTCTTTGCTAGTCCTATCTGGTGAGTAACCACTGGTTCATTTTATACTGCTTGTTGACAGAGTGATACCTGCCTGCTCCATGCTATTGTCCTGTAGAATTAATATTAGGTGTAGATTTTTCAGAATGTACCGTATTTTTCGCTTTATAAGACGCACCGGATGATAAGATGCACCCAGATTTTAGAGTAGGAGAATAATAAAAAAATATTTTTCATCACACCTCATATCAGACCCCCCATAAATTTCAGGACATCACATCAGACCCCCATATCAGCCCTTCATGTCAGACCCCCATCAGACCTCAGATCAGCCCATCAGCCCCCATATCAGCCCACTCTGCCCCCATTAGACCTCAGATCAGCCCACTGTGCCCCCATCAGACCTCAGATCAGCCCACTATGCCACCATCAGACCTCAGATCAGCCCATTGTGTCCCCATCAGACCTCAGTGCCGGACCCGGGGAGGAGCCGCGGCGCAGGAGAGGTGAGAAAGTTTTTTATTATATCTTTATGCGGCTGGGTGGGCTGATCTGAGGTCTGATGGGGTTCCCGCACCTAATACATACAAATGAGCACTTCCAGAATGGAAGCGCTCACTTGTATTCGCTTTATAAGACGCAGGGCAATTTTTCCCCCTACTTTTGGGGGGAAAAGTGCATCTTATAAAGCGAAAAATACGGTATATGAAGATTGCGACCCTGAGGTGAAGCAAGGTCCTTAATATAGACGTGCACCCACGTTTTGCCGTATTGTGGATGACTGCTGTGACCTTATAGGAGTACACAGGTGTAGATTTTTGTGATTTGTTGCATCATATGGCTATTTACTTTTAATAGAGTAATTAAAAGTGAAGTTTAATCAGACTTTTCTTTCAATGATTGTGTTTCTTCTGGAGTCTGGTATTTTGTAAGATGCCTTTTAATAATTGTGATGCATCTGATGCAAAGCACAAATTAAGATCAACTTAATAGTCTTAATAAATGTCCCCTGATATATTTCTTTTATAAGTAGGAAATAAAGAAAAAAAAAATTAACTCTGTATCATGGTTAAGAACAAAAGGTGCACACAGTAGGTATAAAATCACCTTCCTTCCATACTACAGATGCAAATTCACTCATATATATGCTTGTGTGGCATTGTCCTTAAGTTATATAATGCCAATCACTAGAACAATTGTGGAAAGTTCCTCCACATTGTGCCACTGAGTACACATATCTATGTGTACAGTTAATTGATAGTGGTGAGCTACAAATACAATGGCATGATGTCAATCACTGACTCGCTTTCCTTTCAAATTTTTAGCAATATATTATATTCAATTTCCATGAGAAACCACAATCTGACCACATTGGAACCACATCCCCACATTCCTTAGCTCAGAACTGTGTTTCTTTTGTGAAGCACTGAATTATTCTTGTAAAACTCTGGATACAGTTTAGGAATGTTTAATTTTGAATAAGATGTGGCTATACAATGTAGTATAAGGATTGTAGATGAAACATGCTTACAAATCTCTTATGATGTAGATGTTATATCTATGTGCTCGATTACTGTCATTGCCAGGTGTGATAAAACTGATGGGAGAGAGCTCACCTGTTTAGTAAGCTGCAACCCCACTGCCAAATGTGGCACTAGCTACCTAGTTTAGCGAGAGCTGGTGAACTTACCCTGCAGCAAGTACAGAAGCCCTGCCCCAATAAGTATGATAGGTTCCACTCAGGAAACTAACTACTTAAAGGGGTTATCCCATTTCAGACAATGGGGGCATATCACTAGAATATGCCCCCATTGTCTTATAGGTGCGGGTCCCACCACTGGGACCCTCACCTATATCGAGAACGGGGCCCTAAAAGAGAAGGAGGGTGCACTGCGCATGTGCAGCCACCCTCCGTTCATTTCTATGGGGCCGCCGAAAATAGTCGAGCATGTCTGTCGGCTCCATAGAAATGAATGGGAGCGGTGGCCGCGCTTGTGCCGCGCACCCCCATTCATTTCTATGAGCACAGCAGGGAGCTGCGCCTGGTGGTGGTCGGACCCCGGGAAACCTGGGGTCCTCCAGGTGCAGCGCTCCCCGGTCCGTTCTCGATATCCCACCGCTGGGACCCGCACCTATAAGACAATGGGGGCATATCCTAGTGATATGCCCCCATTGTCTGAGATGGGAATACTCCTTTAACCTTGATTGGTCTCTCTGGTGGTACAAAAGCCAATCTTGTCTTCACCGGGTAGCTGCTGGCAGGTGGTGTGAACAGATCAAGTAGTAATACTAGCCAGGGTCAAAGCGGTAAAATGTCAAAGCAACAACAAGTACAAGCTGAATCAGAACCAAGAGAGATAAAAGCACTAAAGCAACCTAGTAGGACACTGATCTGCTCTCAGGCCAAGCTTCCTTTTGCCACTCTGCTCCAGAACAGATAAACTTGTCAGTCTCTTCTTCCTCTTTGCCTGGCTTTGGGAGAAGAGTTTTTTTTTTTTTTTTTTTTTACAGCAGGATGATTGACAATACATTTTATTTATAGTATTGTTAGAAGTATTACATTTTTTTTACTAATATCTGTAGCAGACTAAATCTATCAAAAATTAACACTATCACGTTCTTCATTTTAGTTGGCTGCAATGCTTCGTTTTTTGTATAGAGAGAGAGTAAGGAAAACAAATATTGAAAGTTGTCTGTCTCTGTTGCTGTGAGATGTTCCTTTTAGCTAGAGCATCTTTAGATCTTATAAAAGCAATATAAATTAAATATATAATACATTTAAATTGGAAAATGTCTTAATTGTTTCGCCTGAGTCCACTCAGTACACTGTACAAACTCATGAGTCCTTATATTCATGAGCTCCCTTCTTTTCCCACTCCCCTGCCACTAATTGACAGCTTTCTCTTCCTATTGCAGTCAGTGACAGGGCATCAGGGTGAGCCGGGAGCACATAAATATGAGGACTTGTGCAGTGAATGGTGCTGCTCCACACTTATCTTGCATAATGCTATGCAGCATAAAATTGGTGACTTATTTCCTGTAACTTTTACATTAGGCATCCAGTTTTGGAATATGGCACTATTACAGACAATGCCAAGGGTTTACATACAGTATGGGCAGGCCATGTGGCACAATGAGACATCAGGAGGGAGGGTATCAATTCCAGAGTGGTCTCAACCCCTTTTTTTGGATGAGAGGATAAGGAAGTAGAAAATCACATGGGGCACTAGGAGCTATTGCTGCAAGTGGCTGTAAGCTTGATGGTATTAAAGCAGATCTGTCAGGTCTCCTATGTTCAGATGGCTGAAAGCAGCATAGTCCAGAGTGAGTTGATTCTGTATTTGTATGTAAACATTTGTGTAAATCGTGAATCACTTAGTTTTGCATTTCCCCAATGATGTACAGCTCTTTCTGCGTACAAACTCGTACAAAAAAGCTGTCACTCTGGGTTGGTGGGGGAAGAAAGACTCACTGACTTTCTCTTGCCAATTTCTAAACAGCTTTCACATAATGCTAAATCAAATAATAGAAAACTATATATCTGTTATCTACATCTCCCTTCTTTATGTAGACCGCAATACAATACTAAATATATTGACATATGTCAATACTTTGGAATTCAAGAATGTCTTACTGTCGAATTTCTAATTGCAGTTAATACGTATTCCAATTAGATTTCTTCATGGTTAATAAGTATAAAATCCAGCGACTTGGGTGTTCTAATAACTGCTAGTAAAACAGAACTGATAACAACAAATAATTATGTACATGATTCTTTTCCTGTCTCAATTGTCATGGGTGTCATTTAGAAGCTGCAGAACAGATGGCTGTTCATTGCCTTTTAACACCATTATGCCTCCTTTCCCAATGAAGGGTGCTTTTTATTCCTGAATTGTATTTTTGAGTAGCTACTGTGTTTGGTGTATCTAAAGTGTACCTGAGCTCATGTGTTTAGGTCCCACCTTATCCCGTTTTATTGACTTATAGGCTCAGGCTTAATGATCAATGTACATTAACTTAAAGTGCTATTCTTTTTAATTTATTTCTGTATATGTCTATAATGATATAATAAACTCTTTTCATAGTTTAATCAATTACTTATGGCAAAGTAATGTTTGTTTTTACCTTTCTTTCCTTTAAATAATATACAGTATTATTTTTGCAATTTAAATTTTATTCACATACAATGTGGACACAATAATGTGTGACATAACAATTGGGCCCAAAAATAAACCTCCACATATTACTTTTATATTTCTCTAGTATATTTATGAATATATACTGTATTATTAAACTTTACATTTTCTTTTCTACAAAATACATGTAAATGTCCCAAAACAATACTTTATTGCCTGTTCTTTTGGGAAGCAGTACAAAGTACGATAAAGAACAAAAGGAGTTAAAGATGGAGGTGTACTTTGACCATACATTTGCGATTTTTCCCAATTTAAACTGTTGATGTTTTGTGACACAAATGAGTGTGACAGATGCCAATTGAAGGCAGAAATCTGTACAATATACAGATGAGCGAATTTCTTGAAATTAGTTTCAGGTCAGATTCACATGAGTCGTCAGGTTTGATTCAAGTCTGAATAAACTGAACCCAAATCAAAAGTGCTCCAAACGAAAAGCTATGTATGACACTGTGGTGTCTCTAGGACTCTCTGGGACACTCTAGGGCTGTAGCCAACACCATCAAGCTCTTTATTGCCATGATAGCATTAGTAATGTCATAGTGACAGCAACATACATGGCATGTGAATGGTATTGGGTAGTACCAAACATCATGTTTAAAAACACACTGCTCTGTCAGATTTTTTAAAATAAAAAAATGGTCCATAAATTATCCCTTTTTGGTGACAAAATCGCAAATGTTTCAGATTTTTTGGGGGAAATTAGTAACAAAGTCAGCTCCTTTGGAATTGATTCACTCATCTCTCGTAGGAAGATTAATCTGCCCTGTTGGATCGGTCATTGTTGGTACAGTCATTGGAAAGTTATTCATGCCAAATGACAGATCTCTCATCAACGGAGGCCTAAACTAAATCATAGATCAAAGCAGAGATTTTACTTATGGAGTTGTAAAAAACAACTTTCACAAACCAGCCATGAATGACTAGTCAGCTATTTGAAATTAATATTGTATGGCTAGCTTTAGCCGGGGTAGAGCAATGCTGCCCAGACCACCTTTGGCTCTGACTACTAAACATTATACTATATACTCACCAGCCAGCTCCATAATGAAACAGCTGTTTACATAGAGTCCCGGTGGTGGCCCATGAACATGGGTTGTTGCTTATTTGATACCAAATATGAAATGGTGATAACTAATAATCTGTAATTAAAGCTTAGTATAACCTTTTATCTGTGAACCTTCCACAATCTCAGATATCAGCTCTTTTATATATATAGAATTAACCAGTTTCATGCTTTCCCTAGTCCCCTGAAATTCCCCTAACATCCATTCCTAATTCAGTTATGTAACATGTTTATTCACCTTTTTTCTACAGATCCTGCTGTAATAACCCCACAAGACCCAACCCTAATGATAGGATCATCACTAACTGCATCTTGCTTAGTGGACTCTGACTTAAACCTGAAGGCAGATGACCTGTTCTGGACCCTTAATGGGAGAAGGCTCCCAACAGAGCTATATAATATACTAAACAGCACAACCTTGAGTGTGGCCTTGAATAACCTGAATGGATCCAAGCAGCAGTCAGGAGATAACCTGGTGTGTCACAGCAAAGACGGGAGAATCCTGGCGGGCTCATGTCTATATGTTGGATGTATGTCTTTGATTCTCAGGCTTAGAAAATATGAGAATGCTAAACTAGATGAATGGCTATATTACGCCTTGATGTACAGCTGTCTTGTTTGATCTTTCACAGGGGTGGGTCCCAGAGGAGTTCTATAAATCTACAATGAAAATGAAGTATCTTTAAATGGTATTATATGTGCCTTAAGCTAAAGAACCATTTCTTGCAGTGTCTTTGCTCCTATGATTGCATTTGCTTTCCTGTGCTTTTGTGGTTCATGGGGGCACTTACGGACTTAAATCATCATTGACATCAAAGTTCACTCGTACACACCACAACTCTTCAAACCACTTAGATGTGGATGGCGATTTGGATCG
Organism: Rhinella marina; assembly: GCA_900303285.1. NCBI lineage: Eukaryota > Metazoa > Chordata > Amphibia > Anura > Bufonidae > Rhinella > Rhinella marina. The sequence goes on along the minus strand of ONZH01010730.1, from coordinate 50,366 downwards.
AAAAATGGTCCCTAATGGTAAAAATGAATCAGGAGAATATTGACCATGAAATAAGATCATGGGTATACAGAAGTAGAGATGGCTCAATTGGTATCAAACAATATCAGACATCTATTTCAGCTTTGCTCTGTAGGCTATTTTGCAACTCAGGAGACAATTTAATAGCTCTCATTGTTGATCTATAGGCATATGCATTAGCCAATTACTTCAGCGGCACATTTATTTATTTGCTGTAGTAAAAGTTTCTCTATAGCATTAGCAGCCACATGTAAAATAAGCAAATAGTTACAGAAAAGGAAATATTTATATTAAAAAAATTAAAAATGTGAGTTTTCTCACCACTTTGGAACAGGTTTCACGTTTACCACAGTCAGCTGTAGTTTATTGTGAGTTCAGGATAATGCACATTTATGATAATGCTACTAAGCAGTATTAATACTAATATTAATAGCAGCATTAATACTGCTAAGAATACTAAACTAAGAAGGTCCCACTGCCAGAAAGCAATGTATGGCTAAGACTCTGGCAGGATCACAGGAGTTGTAATACTTCTGCCTGTTGGAAGTATCTAAGCAGTCAGGGACAGGCATTTATTTTTATCAACTCTAAATGATCTCTCTTAAAGGGAATCTGTCACCTATATTTTTTCACATTAAAACCAGATAGTGATACATATTCTATTTTCTAATCATTTTTTTTATTTTTGATTCTAGATTTTTATTTCTATTTTCTGTACATGATTATGGGGGCAGCCATCTTGCCTGAGCAGCTGTTAACAGCATTCAGATAGGTTCTTTACAGCAGACTCATGGATCATAGGAATCTGTAGGCTTGCTGGAGATGACTGACTTCTCTGTGAGAGTGTTCTATGTACAACCTGTGACCTTTGCCCCTATTGTTAATGGTGGATCTAATATATAGGTGTTATCTTTTATTGTAATTGTGCCTCTAATAATAAGCAGGTGCCTGCTGCACAGTGTTCTCAACCAAACAGGAAGGGTCACTTTATTAAGGGCTCATACACATGGCCCTATCCTGTTTTGCAGTCCTCAAATTGTGGATCCGCAAAACACAGATACCAGCCATGTGCATTCCGCATTTGTTGGAACAGAACATCCTGTCCTTTGTACAGCTGTCCTTTTCTTGTCCATAAAATGGACAAGAATAGGACATGTTCTATTTTTTGCGGGCTGCGGAACAGACATACTGATGTGGAGAGCATACGGTGTGCTGTCCACATCTTTTGCGGCCCCATTGAAGTTAAAAAATGCGAATTGGATGCAGACAAAAAACATGGTTGTATGCATGAGCCTTTATGAGGCTCATAGGCTACAGTGAAAACTGAAAGTTTCCATTGCATGGACAATAAAAACACCATACCTTCTTGAAAGACCTGTTTTAACATAAAAACTTTAAATAATTAATTTTCTGATACATTCTCATTATCTATATTTTATGGGTGTTCTCTCATCAGAGACATTAGTGGCATACTACTAGGAGAAGTTAGCACCAATGTCTGATCAGCAGAAGTCCGACCTCTGTGACCCTGGCCAATTTGCTAGGGAATGTGGCAGTGCTTCTGAGAATTTATCAGCCCATTGACAATAATTGCTATCCCTGTGGTTGTGGTTCTAGTCATCAGAAGTTACATCCGTCGGACCCACACTGATCGGACATTGGGGTATATCCTAGTGATATGTCATCCATGTCTTTGATGAGACAACTATTTTAAGCCCCTAAGGAGGCAGCTTATTTGACCTTCAGGGCACAGGGCTTATTTTATATACAGTATATATCTTATCATCCCATTCCGAGATCTATACATTGAGGTCACTGTATGAGATGTTTTTTGCAGGGTGAGTTATTTTTTACAGTAAGGATATCCAGCACTTTGAATATTCTTTTGAATTTAATATGCCATGGCATAATTTGGTAAAGATTTTCAGTCTTCCTCAAACCATGAATTATTCTAACTTGTCCTGGTAAGAGAAAAAGCCATGTATGTTGTATAGGTCTTTTTAAAAAGGCACCACATCTGCACCACATACATGTCCTTTTGTCTTCCCAGGACATGTTAGAATAATTGATGTTCTGAGGAAGGTCATAAAGACTAAAGATGTTTACCAAAATTATCCTATGTACTATCCTTTGAAAAAAAAATCATATTCAAAAGAATATTGAGGGTTCTAGAGTTGGGTTGGTATATTATTTTCATGTACCTCATAGAACCCCGAGTGCTGTGATCTCTAGTTTAGTTCTTTTTTTTTTTAAGTGGTAATATTTTCGAGTAGCTATCTCTTATTAATTGTAGTGTAAAATATATCCTTTTTAAATATAATTTTTGTATTTATTAAATAATATTAAAAACTGTTCTACAATTTAGTATATTTACTCTGATGCCATAGAAGTATTTTTTATAGTTCGTTTTTCACAATAAAAGCATTTTTTGTTAAAAAATATATTTTTTTGCAAGATGATTTATATTTCTAATTTGTACCAGTTAGGTCTACACATAACTCTTTGATCATATTAACTTACGAGTGGTGAATCAAATGTGTATATTTTGTAAATGGATTTTTAATAGTAAAAATAGGTTTTATTGCTTTTCATGTTTACCTTAAACCCCTCAGGACTTGGGCCATTTTTCTATATATTTTTTTATTTATATACCGTATTTTTCGCCCTATAAGACGCACCGGCCCATAAGACGCACCTAGGTTTTAGTGTAGGAAAATAAGAAAAAAATATTTTTCATCAGATCCTCTTATCAGACTGCCCATAAATTTAAGGACATCACATCAGACCCCCATATCAGCCCCCTATGCCCCCATACCATCTCACTGTGCTCCCACCAGACCTCAGATCAGCAGAATGTGCCCCCATCAGACCTCAGATCAGCAGAATGTGCCCCCATCAGACCTCAGATCAGCAGAATGTGCCCCCATCAGACCTCAGATCAGCAGAATGTGCCCCCATCAGACCTCAGATCAGCAGAATGTGCCCCCATCATACCTCAAATCAGCAGAATGTGCCCCCATCAGACCTCAGAGCAACAGTATGTGCCCCCATCAGACCTCACATCAGCAGAATGTGCCCCCATCAGACCTCATATCAGCAGAATGTGCCCCCATCAGACCTCAGATCAGCAGAATGTGCCCCCATCATACCTCAAATCAGCAGAATGTGCCCCCATCATACCTCAAATCAGCAGAATGTGACCCCATTAGACCTCAGAGCAACAGTATGTGCCTCCATCAGACCTCACATCAGCAGAATGTGCCCCCATCAGACCTCATATCAGCAGAATGTGCCCCCATCAGACCTCAGATCAGCAGAATGTGCCCCCATCAGACCTCAGATTAGCGTTTTGTGCCCCTTCACGCCTCAGATTAGCGTTTTGTGCCCCTTCACGCCTCAGATCAGCGTCTTGTGCCCCTCATCAGACCTCAGATCAGCCCACCCAGCCACTTAAAGACCATACTTACCTGTTCTGCGCTGCCACTGCCGTCCGGTCCCACGCTCCGCGCTCCTCTCTTTTCCCTGCCGGCACGCACTATGACCTGACGCTGCAGCGTCAGGTCATAGTGCGTGCCGGCAGGGAAGAGAGAGGAGCGCGGAGCGTGGGACCGGACGGCAGCGGCAGCGCAGAACAGGTAAGTATGGTCTTTAAGTGGCTGGGTGGGCTGATCTGAGGTCTGATGGGGGTCCCTACGTACAAGTGAGCGCTTCCTTATGGAAGCGCTCACTTGTATTCGCCCTATAAGACGCACCGCATTTTCCCCCCTACTTTTGGGGGGAAAAAAGTGCGTCTTATAGGGCGAAAAATACGGTACTTTTAATAATGTTTTACTTAAAACACAAACAGTTTTCTGTTAAGGCATTCACAGCTCATGATATTTTATATTTTAGTAATACTGGTAATAGTTCAGGCATTTTTAGACACAGCAATACCAATTATGTTTATATTATATATATATATATATATATATATATATATACACACACACACACACACACACACACACACACACACATAAATTGGGATGAGGGGCGATCTCAATTTTTCTGTGTTTTTCTTTTTAATGTCATTTTTAGTCCTTTTAGGGGACTTAAATATGTGATCTCCTGATTGCTTTTACCCTAGACTTTAGTATTATACCATTGCAGTTTTATGGGGTGACCATATACGTTTTACAGTCCGCAAATTGCAGATCCGTAAATTATGGATGTTGTCCATATTGCATCTGCATTTTTTTGAGTATCCATTAACTTCAATGGGTCTGCTACCCGCATTTTGCAGACAAGTATAGGAAATGTTCTATATATTTGCGGAATGGACATAAGGATGCGGAAAACACATGGACCCATAGAAGTATGCAGAGAAACTGAGGGCATGCACACTTTAGTCCATGTGTCATGGAATTCAGGCCTGGAGACCACTGGAGATAATAATTGTCTTTGGCAGTCGCCAGGTACATGGCACAGGCATATGGACCTCACCGCATATTAAAAATTGTCCTGGGTGTGACACGACCAATTTTTAATATGGCAGTCTGAATTAGACGTAATGTCGGTTTCACACACAGTTTATCAGTGTTTTATCAAAGCTGAGTTTTCTGCTTTGGCCAGATGTTTCTGCTTTGGCCAGATGTTCATTATGTCAGCTATATTAACTGTTCTCTTACATTCACCATTCATAAAAGGGTGGATGTCAGGTTTTTAAATATGGCGCTGACTCAGAAGCTGAGCTGATTCCATAGCCTATGGGTGTCTGCTGTTTCAAACAGCAGACATCCACTGGCACTGCCCATGATCAGAGTTGTCTGTTGTGACTATGGCATCTGTTACTAGCATTCTAAGGGTAGGGCTACATGGTGACACTGGTCATGTGACAGCTGTTCCAGCCAGGATCACAGAGTAGCCGTGATCCCATAGAAATGAATGGAAATCAACATAATAAAAATTAAAATTCAAATCACCCCCTTTTCCTTTTTAAAATAAAATTAAACAAAAAAATTGATATTGATGTGTCCGAAAACTGAACTATATTAAATAGAAAAAAATTTATCCAGTACGGTGAATTCTGTAATAGAAAAAAAATCTAAATCACCATTTTTTTGGGTCACTTCACCTGCCACCAAAAATTGAATAAAACTGATTCAAAATTCATACATACCCCAAAATGACATCAATTAAAACTACAGATTACCCCACAAAAAAGCCCTCACACAGCTCAGTAGACAAAAATATAAAAAGTCATGGGTGTTAAAATACGGCAATGCAAAGAATTTTTCTCTAATACTTTTTTTTAAAAGTATTAACTCTATATAATCCTAATCCTTCTTTTTTTAAAGTATTAAATCTATATAATCTATATAAAAAACTATATACATTTGGTATCACTGTGATTATACTGACTTGCAGAATAAAGGTAATGTGTCATTTTGATGGCACAGTAAATACAGTAAAAACAAAACCCATAAAACAATGGCACAATAAAGTTATTGTTTTTCAGTTCCACACCATTAATAATTTTTCCAGCTTCCCACTACATTATATGTGATATTAAATTATGCAATTAGAAAATACAATTTGACCTGCAAGAAACAAGTCCCATAAGGCTATGTGAACAGAAAAATAAAAAAAAAATATGGCTTTTGGAAGGCAGCGAGTAAAAAATGAGAATGCAAAAATGGAAAATGACCCCGGGAAGAGGTTGACATATGAAGATCTCCACATATACACATTGCTGCATTTTACCTGTTTGCAATGAAAATTCATTTGGGAAGCTGTTTCTTAAAGGGACACTACCATCTTTTTTTCTGTATATTTTTTTAAAATCAAAAACAGGTGGATGGATTTCAGGATATAAATTTGCTTCATGTATTCTACTTCCTGCCCTGGTTCTTTACCTCCTCCTTTGTTTGGACTTTTATCAACGCAAATAGCCTTGCTTGACTTTCTCAGTCAGACCATTCAGACTCTGACCCAAGAGTGGCACACTTTACAATGATAAGGCAGTTCTCTTTGGGCATGTTTATCTAGGCTTATCAAGAAAATGACACAACTGTCACATTGCTATCAGAATTCTACTAATATACTATTTTATTAACAGATAACATTATCCTCTCACAACTGCAGTAAACTAAATACTGGATTATCTACCTATAAAGGAGTTTTATCTCTTTGTGGTGACTGTAAAGGCTGTATTAGACTGGCAGATTGTGTTCGTAGTAATGCTCGTTAGCGATGATCTGGCAGTGTAATACTGCAACTGATTATGTGATGAATGAGCAAACATTCGTTTATCAGGTAATCCAAATCTTTCAACAGTTTTAAAAATCATCATTTGCATGTGGTGTCTAATCATGATCTGCTGCTGTCAAATAATGATTCGGTATGGGGAAGAGCGATGGCATAATGATCGCTCATCCATATACTGAGGAGGAGATCGCTGCATGTAATAACAGTGGTCTCCTCCATTGACAAGCAGGCGATTGCCAGGAAGAAATGCTTCCCCCCCTACAATCACCTGCCTGATCTGGTTAATACAGCCTTTACAGAAGCATACCATTTTTTATTCAATTTTCAATGGCCAAGCTGCAGTGCTCACCATAGTGCCATGACCTCCTCAAACAGCTGATCAACGGGGGTGCCAGGAATCAGACCCCACCGATCTGACACTCTGACCTATTCTGAGGATAGTCCATCAATATCAAAATCTTGGAAAACTTTAAAGCTAAATATTTGTTCCACAAAATATATATATTGATCAAATGAGTATATCATACATGTGTAGACCTGCTTCTGGGCCTATGTTATTACAGATTATCTTCAGTCTGTGTGCTAGAAAATAAATCTGTTTTTTTCTGGTCCTACCATTTAGCTTGCATTAAATGTGCCTCTGTCAAATGATAAATCAAGTGCAGGTGTAAACCTGCAAATGAAATTGTCATGTCTAACACAAAATATCTGTTTTTCATTACTTTGGTTTAGTGCCACCAGAGAAACCAAAAAATATTACATGCTGGTCAAAGAATATGAAAGATTTAACCTGTAAGTGGGTTCCTGGAAGTGAAGGGGAGACCTACCTGCACACTAACTATACTTTGAAATACAAGCTCAGGTATTTGGCCAAACTGTGGATACCTTACATTTACATACTACAAATATATGCTTTATAATGGGAATGGAGGTATATTTAAATTCTTTGTATCAATTTGTCTATGAAGACAATGGTGAATTTAGACAAAAGATAATTATTAGGTCACATTCATAAAATTTGAGCTGAGCTCAGCCCAACACATTTACATCAGAAATCTGGGGCAAATTATAATTGAAATCTATGTCAGCCCATGTCTCACATAGATTTTGTTTCCTAGGGTACAGATAGCACAGGCTGTAATAACTTTATTAACAGTCTTGTGCCTCTTAAGAAAACAATTGGTGCATCTTGCACCAATGAACTTTTTGAAATGCTGGCATAGTTGAATGGGTTGTCCGAGTTATACTAAAATTCACCTATCGTCATTAAAAGAAAAACATATACTCACCCAATTTCCCTCTCTATTCTTTGCACCACAGCGATGATCCTCATCCTGCTGCTTGTATACAAGGCAGCAGCGGCGACATGCAGGTATAGAACATGTGACTGCTGCAGCCAATCATTGCCTTGTGCTGTATACTGAGATTGACTGCAGTGGATATGTGTCATATACCTGCATGTCACCAATGCAGTTTTGTATGCAAACAGCAGGAGGAGGATCATAGTGGCAGCATAGGAGAAAGAGGTGAGTATATGGAGATTTTTTTTATATATTAGGATTTTATAGGATAGCCTGGAAGATGTTAGGATAACTTGGACAACCCCTTTCATATGCCCCAAAATGTTTTAAACCTTTTAACCTGATATCTGGTATCTGACCTGTTGCTAGAAGTAGTATCAACACTTTTTCTCACTCATTACTATCTTTATATAAATGCCACTAAGTTGTTGTAATAATGATATCAATAATTTCTATATATTGCAGATGGTATGGCAGAGATAATACATGTCAAGAATACCACACTGTGGGGCAGTATTCATGCCACATCCCTAAGGATCTTGCCCTCTTTACACCCTATGAGATATGGGTGGAAGCTTCAAACAGACTGGGATCCACTACGTCTGAAATAATAACCCTGGACATTCTTGATGTGGGTAAGATACATTAAATCACATGTCTATGCCTCGAGAAAATGATTAGACGGCAAACAACTTTACACAGAACCTATTCTATGAACCATAAAGGAAGTCAATGAATGAGTGTGACTAGTCCTTAGAGTTAAGATGTAATTCCTTCCTATAGTTCTTTGTAACCAAATAGGACCAGTGATCATATAATACCAGTGTGGTTCTGACAAAATGAATGTTTTATGAAAATGTTTATGCAATAGAAGTAAAAATATCAAGAAAATATACAATGAAAACTCTCCAAAAGACCACCTCTTTAAGAAGACCCACCCCCTAATTTAGACCATTCATTTCCTTCATATCATATGTCTATTGACTATCACATGATTTTATTCTTTTGGTTACATTGCCCTGTTCACTGTATGACTGAAATAACTTGGGCCCTTAAAGGGAATGCTTCTGAGAACCCACCCTGCAGCTATACACTGCATGCCCAGCTTGTGTGGTAAACTCAGCTTGTGTGGTAATCTCTATTGTAATTATTTCACACACAAACCTAATCTTTAAATAAGATTCAAGGCCCATTTACAATTCCTAATATTCGTCCTGTTTAAAGGTACCGCCAGGTACCCAATACACGAGCGAAATGCTCATTCATCAGATAATAGATCGGTGCAGTTACCTAAATCATTATTTAATGGCAGCAGATTGAGCCGTCTAAACAGCACTCTGCTTCCCACAAACAATGATTCTCTATGGGGACAAGCAAAGATATTAATGATGTCTTCTCCCCATACTGTGGAGGAGATCATTGCATGTAAATGCAGAGGTCTCCTTCACTGACAAGCAGGCGATTATTGAGAAGGAAAGCTTTCATCCTGACAATCGTCTGCTCCCGTGTAAAGGGGCCTTAATAGGCTGATCCCCACAGGAAAGTTATCCCCTCCAGGACTCCTTGATATTTGTTACCTTTACTAATTACATAATGTTTCCTGTTTGCAGACTGGTGATGTGACAGATCTGTGCTAGCTTTTACATATTCTAACAGTGTCTGTCTAATTTTCATAGTCACCACGGACCCCCCATCGGATGTCCATGTGAGTCGTGTAGGTGATTTGGAAGATCAGCTGAGTGTCCGCTGGAGTTCACCCCCCGCTTTGAAAGATTTTCTATTTCAAGCCAAATACCAGATTCGCTATAGAGTAGAAGATAGCATGGAATGGAAGGTATATGTCCTTCATATATACTTAACTGTGCCACATATCATTATATTATTTAACTATATGTCTGCATTCTTCTCAGGTAGTTGACGATGTGGGTAACCAGACATCCTGTCGCCTGGCAGGCCTGAAACCAGGAACCGTTTATTTTGTTCAGGTTCGATGTAATCCTTTTGGAATCTATGGATCTAAAAAAGCAGGAATCTGGAGTGATTGGAGCAATCCGACTGCAGCATCAACTCCAAGAAGTGGTTAGTTTTATGTAATCCCATCATTTTGTCACATACTGTATATTATATGAGTGACCATGTCCTGCATGTTTGGTACTGTATGTATAGTAGTTATTGAGAATTGGATTGTAAGCTTATAGTTACAGATACAAAATCATTCCCTTTCTTTAAGAAAAAAAAATCTTTCTTTGAATTCCATTTCTCTAGCTGGTCCTCAAACGTGTTTATATATTTCTTCATTTATACAGCAAATCAGGAATCTGCTAGGATATCTTTTTTAATACTGGTATTATGGGTGGTGGTATACCAATGTGTACCTTTAGGGTAGCATACAGTGTACTTATCAACATGATGCATACACTTTGGTGAATATTACACCTATTGAGCAGTGTGTAACTCACAGTCAATTCTGTACAAACAAAACAAAAAATATCTATAATGTGTTTGGAAAGTCTTCAAACTCTTTCACTTTTTTCATATTTTGTTATGTTGCAGCCTTGTGCTAAAATAAAAAATTCAGGTTTTTCAGGTCCCCCCTCCTTCTTATCATTCTGCACTCAATAATGGTAGTGCACGGATATATAAATTGTTAACAAAGTGATATTTGAGGTTTATTTTTCCTAGCCAAAAGGCTTGGACACACAAGGCTTTTGGTTTGGATAAGAAAAGCTGGGATAGGATCTATAATAATTTAAGTAGTGTATTGAAATGTTTTAATAATATTTTGGTTCAGCTTGAAGATATTCACAGACTGTATGTGACTCAGAGATTCATCAATAAGTCAGAGGTGTAGGTGCATAATGGCGGATTGTGTCTATCTTCTTTGGTCCTGAAGAAAAGTTAAACAATTTTAGCAATTAGTATCTAAAAAGATAAAATCTCAAGATGCAAGTCCCCTTTACTATTCAGCGTGCTATTCTTGATGATTTAAATAGCTTGAAAAGGAGTTCCTCACAAAAGTGTTGTTCTTAGCAAGACAGGTTATTGCCAGAAGTTAGATGTTGACTGAACCATCATGTATATCAAAGTGGGAAAATTTAACATATGAAGTGAAAGGATATGAGAAATTTTTATACGCCAATAAGAAAAACCACAATAACTGGAGCAATAACTGGTCTGATTGGAATCCTAACTAATGACTCTTTATTATTATTTGGAAAACCTGAAATTTCACTTGTGTGCTGTTTTAAGGAATGGCATACAAAACCAGTGTCTACTGTGTGGTATAGTATTTATCTGCTCAGATTAAGGGTCTAATGCTCAGCATTGACATTGTCATGACAATTTTTTGGACATATTTTCAGCAATTATTGTGAAAATGTTGACTTAGCGTATGGCATAATGTTATCATCCGTGTTGATGATATTTAGAGCAGATAGGGTTTTGCAGAGTTGGCTGAACACTTAATAGTCTACAGACTGCTCTTTATCCTAGTCAAGAATGTCTTAACTATGCTCCGACACCTGGTGTTCTTGCAAAAAGGCCAGTTTTCAAAATTATTTCCCAGTGGGGAAATACCTCTTGTTTTTTATACCTTATCTGGTGCCAGCAAATTTCAACAGGCCTCTGTTTCTTATTTATTAACTGATCTCCATGTTATTATTTTCCGGTTTTTATAATCCTGGATATAAACAGGATTTGAAGCAAACAGCTCTACTAACTCCCATGACAAGTTACTTAGAAATACAAATGTATCTTTATTGGGTAGGCTTCAAATTGAGCTGATGAAACATTTCTAAAGATATGATTTCTGACCACTAAGGCAAATCTAGATGAGTATTAAAATGATATTATTTATCTCGGGACTGTGCTGTTTATCCTGTACACAGATGTGATACGTTTCAAGCAGACCTGTTATGAGATGAGGTTAATATTACCTGTGAGCTGCGGGATTTACCAGATGAAAATAAAAATGTCTGTTATACCGAAGTCACATTGCTGGTTTTGAATATCTGAGAAAAGCTATAGCCGTGTTTATGGATTGTACATCACCTCTTTTGACTTCTCTATTATTACTTGTTATGCAGCTTTCTTCAGATACTTGACCTCAGACTATAGCCGAGTGCTGTAACATAAAATTTTACTTAATGTATTTTTCACATTCATGACAAACATATTTGCCTGTGCATCTTGTACTGTTTTTTTTTTTTTTTTTTACTCATATAAATATATTAGTTGGGAAATTACCATAACAACATGTGTTGTAAGAAACATTTTTGTTATCTTTGTGTAGAAAGGATAACTGGGGTATGTGATCCAAAGAGTGGGGAGCAAAATTCTACCTTACGTCGAGAGTTGAAGCAGTTCTTCGGATGGGTCAAGAAACATGCCTATGGGTGCTCAAACCTTAGCATCAAATTGTACGACCAGTGGAGAGTGTGGCTACAGAAATCACACAAAACTCGGAACCAGGTAGGTAAGGCACACTTTGTTACTCATTATATTTTATAACAGATAATAAATATTATCTGCTTAAGATGATATTTTCCTGGTTATGGATTTCCACATAATTTACAAAATGATAAGTAGACCAATTAAACAGATGATGCATTATGTAATTCATATTGCAATAATAATTATATACAAGTAGATGAAAATTGTCTGTGTTGATGAAGGTGTTAGAAGAGGTGGTTCCTTTGGGTGGGAAAATCTTTTCTGGGGGTCCTTCATTATAGAGTACTTTGGAATTGTTATAAAGTAGGACAGGTGGTGAATTTAACCACCTAACTGTTTTGCCAAAGTCCAGCTCCAGCAGTGGGAATAGTAGCTTACTGGAGGGGGGGGGGCTGCTTTAGATGCTGCTACCTACTGAATGGTAGCAGCTAGAAACATGTAACTGTTCTTGTTTGAAAGCTTTCCCAAGCTTTTAGCAATACCAGAATGACAGCAATATGTTCAGGTCAGAGGAAGATATCACTGATAGAAATCGGAATGCTGTGAATGTAGCTGAAAGTGAAAGTAAAAACAGGTTTTACTCGCGATTATTCCAGACTTGATTTCTAACAGTGATTTCTCCTCTGTTTCTAGGACTTTAGTCAAGCTTGGGCAAAACAGTTAGGTGGTTAAAGCAAATTGTAACAGCAATAAAACACTTCTGAGACACTAGTAAAGGTATCCACTATTTCATAAGCCATGTTGTTTTTGGTATTATAATGAATTATCATGAATTGTCGTACATTTTCACTTCAATACAATACAATACAATCTAGCTTGCAAGATTATTCCTGATGCTGTGCCCATGAGATGCACCTAGGTTTTAGAGAAGGAAAATCAAAAGAATATTTTCATCAGACCTCAGATCAAACCCCCAATATTAATCAGACCTTAACTCAGACCCCATCTCAGGCCCCCAATGTTCATGAGACCTCAGATCAGACCTCCAATATTAATCAGACCTCAGAACAAGCCCCTCCATTCCAGCACCCTGCTCTGATCCTCCCTCAGGCTTTGTTTTTTATGACTTTTTTTAAATTCTGCCATATACCACCAAAATCGTGACATCGTGGCTGTAATGGTATTGAGGACAGGAGTGGGGCTGCTGGAATACAGTGGGTTCAGAATGATGAGTATAACTTTTTTTTTAATTATTATTTTAATACCTTCACTAAAAAAATTATTTGGACAACCCCTTCAATAATAAAATACCTTACAACCCAAATATATTACATTGTCTATTTCACTGGATTGATCAAAATGTCATAACGGTGGGAGTTCAACTGCTGGAACTCTGCTGATAGAATGGTGGACCAGAATTAGTGGAACAGCATGAATGTGTGGTATTGACAACCTCTATGGTTGTGACAAAAACAGGTGAATATAGTGCATCGAGATCCTCTGTTCTATGGATCAATAGGGATTCCAATGGTCTGAATCCTATTGGTCTAACATTTCTCACCTATCCAGGATGAGCTACCACTTTAAATTGATATTTTCCTTCTTTATTCATAGCATGTTCAGTTTAATTGGTCAATTTTTGTAACATAGTTTAAAAAGGTTTAAAAAAGACATTTGTCCATCCAGTTCAGCCTGTTATCCACCAAATTGATACAGAGGAAGGCAAAAAAACCTGTGAGATAGAAGTCAATTTTCCTCAATTTAGGGGAAAAATTCCTTCTCGACTCCAATCAGGCAATCAGAATAACTCACTGGATCAACGACCCATCTCTAGTAACTATAACCTGTAATATCCTCTATGTATCTATGTATCCTCTATATGTAATACACTCCAGAAATATATCCAGGCCCCTCTTGAACTTTTTTAGTGAATTCACCATCACCACCTCCTCAGGCAGAGAGTTCCATAGTCTCAATGCACTTACCGTAAAGAATCCACTTCTATGTCTATGTACAAACCTTCTTTCCTCCAGACACAGATGATGTCCCCTCGCCCCAGTCCTGGGGATAAATAGATGATGGGAGAGATCTCTGTACTGACCTTTGATATATTTATACATAGTTATCAGATTTCCCCTTAGTCGTCTTTTTTCTAAATGGAATAACCCTAATTTTGATATTTTTTCTGGGTACTGTAGTCCACCCATTCCAATTATTACTTTAGTTGCCCTTCTCTGAACCCTCTGCTATGTCTACCTTGTTCACAGGAGCCCAGAATTGTATACAATACTCCATGTGTGGTCTGGCTAGTCATTTGTAAAGTGGCAGAACTACAATACAGACCAAAAGTTTGGACACACCTTCTCATTCAAAGAGTTTTCTGTATTTTCATGACTATGAAAATTGTAGATTCACACTGAAGGCATCAAAACTATGAATTAACACATGTGGAATTATATACTTAACAAAAAAGTGTGAAACAACTGAAAATATGTCTTATATTCTAGGTTCTTCAAAGTAGCCACCTTTTGCTTTGATTACTGCTTTGCACACTCTTGGCATTCTCTTGATGAGCTTCAAGAGGTACCTGAAACAGTCTTGAAGGAGTTCAGAGATGCTTAGCACTTGTTGGCCCTTTTGCCTTCACTCTGCGGTCCAGCTCACCCCAAACCATCTCTATTGGGTTCAGGTCTGGTGACTGTGGAGGCCAGGTCATCTGGCATAGCACCCCATCACTCTTCTTCTTGGTCAAATAGCCCTTACACAGCCTGGAGGTGTGTTTGGGGTCATTGTCCTGATGATAAATAAATGATGGTCCAACTAAACGCAAACCGGATGGAATAGCATGCCGCTGCAAGATGCTGTGGTAGCCATGCTGGTTCCGCATGCCTTCAATTTTGAATAAATCCCCAACAGTGTCACCAGCAAAGCACCCCCACACCATCACACCTCCTCCTCCATGCTTCACGGTGGGAACCTGGCATGTAGAGTCCATCCGTTCACCTTTTCTGCGTCACACAAAGACACGGTGGTTGGAACCAAAGATCTCAAATTTGGACTCATCAGACCAAAGCACAGATTTCCACTGGTCTAATGTCCATTCCTTGTGTTCTTTAGCCCAAACAAGTCTCTTCTGCTTGTTGCCTGTCCTTAGCAGTGGTTTCCTAGCAGCTATTTTACCATGAAGGCCTGCTGCACACAGTCTCCTATTAACAGTTGTTGTAGAGATGTGTCTGCTGCTAGAACTCTGTGTGGCATTGACCTGGTCTCTAATCTGAGCTGCTGTTAACCTGCGATTTCTGAGGCTGGTGACTCGGATGAACTTATCCTCCGCAGCAGAGGTGACTCTTGGTCTTCCTTTCCTGGGGCGGTCCTCATGTGAGCCAGTTTCTTTGTAGCGCTTGATGGTTTTTGCGACTGCACTTGGGGGCACTTTCAAAGTTTTCCCAATTTTTCGGACTGACTGACCTTCATTTCTTAAAGTAATGATGGACACTTGTTTTTCTTTACTTAGCTGCTTTTTTCTTGCCATAATACAAATTCTAACAGTCTATTCAGTAGGACTATCAGCTGTGTATCCACCTGACTTCTGCCCAACACAACTCATGGTCCCAACTCCATTTATAAGGCAAGAAATCCCACTTATTAAACCTGACAGGGCACACCTGTGAAGTGAAAACCATTTCAGGTGACTACCTCTTGAAGCTCATCAAGAGAATGCCAAGAGTGTGCAAAGCAGTAATCAAAGCAAAAGGTGGCTACTTTGAAAAACCTAGAATATAAGACATATTTTCAGTTGTTTCACACTTTTTTGTTAAGTATATAATTCCACATGTGTTAATTCATAGTTTTGATGCCTTCAGTTTGAATCTACAATTTTCATAGTCATGAAAATACAGAAAACTCTTTGAATGAGAAGGTGTGTCCAAACTTTTGGTCTGTACTGTATGTTCTCATCACGTGCATCAATGCCGCTTTTGATGTAACTCACTATCTTATTGGCTTTGGCAGCAGTTGCCTGACACTGGTTTTTATAGCTTAGTTTGCTGTTCACTAAAATTTCTAAGCCCTTTTCCATATCAGTGTTACCAAGTGTTTTACTATTCAGTATGTATTGGTGACATGTATTTTTCCTTCCCACCTTATATTTGTCAATGTTAAACCTCATCTGTCACTTTTGTGCCCAAGCCTCCAATCTATCCTGGATATGACATTACTTCTCTTAGGATACGAGGGAGTATGCCATCTGGTCCTGGCGATTTGTCTATTTTAATCTTTTTAAGATGCCACTGTACTTCTTCCTGGGTCAGACAGGACACTTATAATGGGGAATTTACTTTTACATTTTGCATTTCATCTTATTCAGTTTATTTTCCTTAGTGAATACAGTGGAGAGAAAAAAATATTTAATAGCTTTCCTTTCTCCTGCTGTCTGCAAACCCACCCTTCCCCATCACTCTTAAAAGGGCCTACAACTTTACATTTATACTTTTTACCATTTATAAAATTGAAGAACATTTTAGGGTTAGTTTTAGTCTCTACAGTAATTAATCTCTCTGTCTCCAGTTTGGCTGCTTTTGTCTTTTACATATTCTATTTTTTCCTGATAATTTTTTGTAGAAGAAATGTTAAGTAAATTTTGTTTTTGGTGCATGGTTTATTATCTAAATCATAACCACTGCATGAGTGACACGATAATCTGTGTTTCATTCTGCTGCTGGCACTGTGGTGATCACTCTGGTTTGGTTTCAAGTCACTCAAGTCACTCCCTCATTGAGGTGGTGGGAAATGTAATAAGTTTTGAAATCTATCAGGGCAGCAAACTGCAAAATTTTAACTCTATAAGTATTTCCTTACTTATTAGCTGCATTTCATTCTTCTGTCAGGAAGGTTTCATTGATACTTTACCTTTAAAGATTTTAATCATCCTTAAGGACAAATTTATTTTTTTATGTTTAGTTTCTGAAGGTGAGGAATGTGATGTAGCTGAAGGGCTTCAGGGGATAACAGCAAGGATTAAGAATGGGGTACATAGTAACTTCATAGCATTACAAGCTACATTTACCAGTTTGCTTGTTTGTGCTGAGGTGACAAGTTAATCTCCCTGGTATGGGCGTCTGAATTGCTCTAGGGACCATTCTCATGGAATCAATAGAAACAGACTCCCACATGGTTTCCAACTTACCCAAGAGCTTTATCAGATCCTAACACAGTGGTTGTTTTATATTGCAAGCGTGAGTCTTGAATATTGCAAGTGTGAGTCAAGTTTACATTATCATCCATAAGACATGTTTTTGTGTATCGCTTTGTCCCACGTTTCACATGCAATACTACAATTCTTTATTATTGGCCACATTTATGGAAACCATTGCTGATAAACGATGGACATGTTGCCTCCAGATTTCTACTGGCAAATGGCTAATAACTTTATCTCTATATGTTTGTCAATCTGAAGTCTCATTCCTTTCTAAGTAACAGTTTTAAGAAGATGAAAAAAATATGGTATTTTCCATATTGTAATGAATTGCTGCTGTAAATTGCATGTAGTGGAATTTCATCTGAATTGAATGAAAGTATAACTATCTTCTATCATATGTTTGCTGGCCACGTCAAAAAAATGGAACAAGATCTGACCAGTCATTCAAAAATAGCAGAACGTACTGAACATAAAGACATTGTGATTCTCGAAAATTATAGTATGTTTAATAAATTAGGCAGAACAATCAGAACACGAATTCCAACCTCTGTGAATCATTACAGACGGTAAGAACTGAAAAAACTGCATGATAGAAAACTCCTTAGATATTAATTACCCCATTTACTCTTATTTATAGAAAATGCAGACTGCTGTCACCAAAAAGGATATGAAAGCTTTTGTTCCTATATCTTTTATAGCCATTTACATTAACTAATGGACACAGTAACTTCAGAAAATCACTAGGGAGTAACCATAGTGGAGTAGAACCCTAACAGACAGGTAAAAAAAATGGACACTCAAAGATGAAAACAGCCAAACTCATGCCTCTGGCCCAAAATACTAAAAAGTAATCCTAAAAATAGGTGGTAAAACATAATACATTAATGTTATGAATGGGACACCCTCGCCCACTCTTAAATCATACCTTAGCAACACAAATTCTAGGACAGGAGGGTCTGGCACTTGATACGGTAACTATCATCCCCTTACCGTATGCCCCATGCCAGCAACATGGTCTACTTTTGTAGTATAAATTTTAAAACAAAAGTGAGGTGGGGTTTCCTATCGTTTGTATTGAAATATTTATCATTTCAAAAACATTTTCATGTTAAAGTATGAGATGAACGGATCAATTACACTCACAACAAACAAAGTGCATCACATAGTCATGACAGTTGTCATTTTTAACTTATTTTTAAATCTGACGTAATGGGATAGTATTGTGAAATGCAATGCTTTAGTGACTGCTTTGGGACATGCTCACTCTGAATAAAACCTAAAAGTCTATATACTTTTATGACGTGAAATAAAATGTCATATTTAGAAAGCCAATGCATGTACCTATGTTTGTTGCTGTGGGAACCTGATGTTATGCCAAATCCACTCAGTTATTGCTGGTGAGAAGTGCCGTTTATGGTTGTGGGAGAGCTATTTCACCTTTTAAAAATGTCTTGTATATTTTGCTTTCGGATTTCTGATACATACCATGCCCTAATTGCTGCCTATAAACCTACGAGGCCTTCTCAGAGATGAATACCCCATAATATACATGCTTTTATAAGACCATAAAGAGTTGAGTTACTGGGATGTTAAGCAGTTACACAATCACTCTTATTTATATAATGTCCTTTTCAGTGGTTAAAGGTGCCATCCCACGAAGTCAGTAAGAAAACATAGTTTGCTAAGGAATGTAAAGTAACAACATCCCAATATTCCATTACTGAAATTGTAATATTTAAATAGTTTTTGGACTCAGGTAAATATCTAGAATTTAATAGTAGCGCACATGAAACAATGGATCTATAAATAACTGTTCATAATTTATAATTGCATAACTCTAATAAGAAATCAAAATGTGTTGTGTGTCAATACATTGTGTTTTTGTCCCCAAGCTGAAACTGTAAATATTGTGGGACATTTAGAATATCAAAAAGTTGAGGAGGGCAAATTATAAGAGATGAGCCAATCTGCTCTAAAGTAGTAAAATATCTTGCCATCCTGACTGGTGACCAGACTGGATTAACATTCAAACAAGAATTTTCTATATTTACATTAACATGGATGGTAATATGGTCCTAAAGCTGGCCACACACATGAGATATGCTCATTCAACCAACAGCTATGTCTCCCATTCTCCTCTATACACATATATGCTTGGCTAAGTTGTGAATAGTAGAGGGGAGAAAGTCAGTGCCAGCTTGGTAACATATTTAAACTCAAAAGTTCTGAGCTTCCAAATGATACCAATATTCTAGGTGCAGCATAAAAAGTTTTACAACCTAGTGCTGTGCAGAGTAAAGGCTTTAGTACACAGCCCAATTCTGCAGGCGATTGTCAGGAAGGAAGCATTCTTTCCCAGCAATCGCCTGCTCGCTTGCGGAGGAGATCACTGCTATTACATGCAGCAGTCTCCTCCACAGCATGGTGAGGAGCGATCGTTATGCCATCGTTCGTCCCCATGCTGTCTAGTTGTTTGCCAGCTGTAGATTGTGATTAGACACTACGATCTGCCGCTGACAAACGAAGATTTTTAAACATGCTGAAAGATCCTGATTGCCCAATGAACAAGCACTTGCTCGTTCATCGCTAATAAGCGTTCCTGTGAACGCTTGTTATCGATGATTGGCCCACCACTCACCGGGTGTAATACAGGCTTAAGGAAGCTGCAAGAGATGTTAGGAAGATAGAACACAGACAGGTATTGTGCTCCCTCCCCCTATAAAACCTATAGTGAACCCTTCTTTTTATCACCCCTCTTACCAATCAGGGACTATTTTCCTTCGATTCTCACATTTAGGAGACCCCAAAAATTATAAATATATTGAAGGGGATTTCACTCTTGGGTTATCATTTGATTTAGGTTTGTTTTTAAGGAAAAAGACAAATGGGGTGTCTCAAGCATAGTTTGACAGTCAAAGGCCAAGGCTCCACGTGTCGCACGACATGAAAATAAACGTCACATTGTGAAATTGCATGCAATATTACTCTATGGAGTTGCAATGCAACTTGTGACTGCTAATCAACCATTGTAAAAGCACTTGTATTTTTGGCCATAATAGAAGTGGCTGCACCATTTCTGAGATTTGGCTGTATTTCTACAGCCAGATCACAGCTCCAAAATAATCATTCAACAGCAAGTTTATACAGACAAGTCACACAAATATTTTTGGTCGTGCAACTTTAGTGAGACTTGCTGACGCACAACATGTTGCTACAGTATATAGCTCCAGCCTTAAGCTGGCCCACCTACAATACAGTTGTATTTTCACCTGAAAAAACTCAGCCTGACAGATCATATTTTTTGGTAGAAAACAGACATTTTCAGATGATTATCTGATGTGTAAAGGCAGCTTTAGCCAGAACTTTTAAGGGATACTGTGGCAACAGAGATGTACAATATAGGGAGTGAAAAGGGAATCCAGGAGCAGAAAAAAGCTGTCTGAGGGGCAGCACATGTTGTAGAAAAATAACAAAATTTATACTCACCCATCCCATGCTACTGTTGTTCTGACAGTTCCAAGGTTCCTGACATACTGCACTTTCTGATCCTGTGTCAGGAAATGGATGTCAATGCCACTCAGACTATCATTGGCTACAATAATGATCCATGGTTGGCTGAGTGACATCCACAGCCATTTCCTGTTGTTTTGAGACAGGAGCAGAAAGTCAAGTGCAGCAAGAACCTGGCACTGTTGGAATGGCAGCAGAGGGAGTTGGTGAGTACAGTAAGTTTTCTTTTTTTTTCACCTTGTGTATCCCCTGGAACAGTATTTTTTATTGTGCTCTGCAATACCCCATTCATTTAAAGCCATATTGTAGCATTAAAAACCCACAATATCTAATGTCACTAATGGCATAAATATTCTGAATCATTTGATAGCACGTCACCACAGTTATATTCAATGTTATGTTTTTAGTTCAATGTTATTTTGTTAGTAATTTATACATTTGACAGAAAGTAAAATCAATCTACTTACCAACTTGATTTAAAGAAAGTTTGTAAAATTAAATCACTTTTTTATATGGTTCCATGAAGAATACAAAGTTTTTTAAATTAATTTGTGGCAACATGAGAATGGAGTGGTATTACTACCTTTTGCATTCTGTTAATGAAATGATTACAGTACTGACATCCGTACACTGCAGATCTTCATTAGATTACCACTTTGCTTCTTGTGTAATGTGCTTTTTTATATACTTGGTTGAAACTAAAAATGTATACATTTTTTACAAGCCTTCCCCTGCTCAATCTCTAATGTGTTTATATGTCTCTAGTGATGCCATGTTAAATATTGTAAGAGTTCAGTGAACTACTTTTAAACGCAGTTGTCTGAAAAAGTGTAGCTAGAGATGACAGTTGTAATAGAATGAAAGCTGCCCCAGAACCTACTTGTCATTAAGAAGCACACTCATGTTTTCTGTGTTTTCTAGTGCGAAACTCTGAACATTAGAACATTATTTTGGAATACTTGATACTTTTCAGAGGACTCCAAGGACAATTATTTCCTGTGATTAATGGCATGTCTTATTTCACATGGCTAAGTTACTTACCATGTCACACTTGTTTAACGCTACCCGGAAATTCACTGCTAAAT
Organism: Rhinella marina; assembly: GCA_900303285.1. Lineage (NCBI taxonomy): Eukaryota > Metazoa > Chordata > Amphibia > Anura > Bufonidae > Rhinella > Rhinella marina. Next base: position 28,617 of record ONZH01010730.1, on the reverse strand, counting down.
GAATTGACTGCTAGGAGAGAGAGGAACATAGGAAAGAGACGACAGCAGTTTAAAGTACTCTAAGACACAGATGGTAAGGACAAGATGAGTCTGGGAAAGAAATGAAAGGAAACAGTAAAAAGGAAAAAACATCATCTGGCTATTGTGTGCTGGATAGTGTCTCAGCACAGTAGTGAGTTCAAACAATGAAATGAAGAATAAACTGCCTTAATAAGAATTATTGGGAATAAAATGAAATATCTAGGCTTGCAGAGTAGGCACTGATATATATGTGAGTTTAAAAAATTCAAGTAACATTTTTGTCAGACATTAATTTTGAAAGATGGTACCAAGGCTTTATGCAAGGGGTTTACACAAATCTCATCAGGCCCCATAGCAAAATTTAGTACAGGCCCACTTTCCTAGTACTCATGCATCAAACACTCCCGATACTCAAAGTGCAACGGCCCAGATTTTTTAAAAAATGTATGTTTTTCTCTATTGGGCATAATAAAAATAAGTTGCCATTAGAGATTAGCGAATCTATTCGTCGATTCGTTGATTCGTATCGAATCTTGGAAATTTTTAGCTGCGAAGCGAATCAGAATATTAGGTGATTCGCTTCGGCTTTGTACGCATCCGCTAAGTAGTTGTCCTATAAATTATACGCTATTACTACGTATAAGTTACTCTATACGCTGTTGCGTACGAATTCAATTCATTAGCGAAATTTTACTGTTAGTTCGTTTATCGTGTGCAAAAGCCCGGGAAGAAATCGGTCACCTGACCTAGTGGGCAGGGCTTGCTCTGATTGGCTCAGGCTCAGTAAGCCACTTCTGCTGATACAAGCAGAAGCACTGTGTGTGAAGTTCCGAGACCTGTTTTGTGAAAATTGGGGTGTAATTGCTCTGGGAATCCATATTACACATATCAGGGATACTGCAGGGCAAGTGCAGGGCCAGTTCAGGGCTAGTCATTAATCAGGCAGGGAGAGAGAGACAGGGGAGAAATAGGGAGAGACAGGGACAAAGACCAGCTGCAGGGCCACAGAGTGAATTAAAAAATGTCTGGAATGAATAAGCAAAAGGAGTCCAGTTCCAGCCAGACCTCGAGCTCTGAAAAAAAGGAGAAGGTGGCACAGGGCAGCAGTGCCAATGGACCTGTAGCCGGAGCATCTACTAGTAGTATTCGCAATACTTGGCCGTTGTTCCACCAGGCTAACCTACCAAAGAGCAAAATTGTAGTGGAGGAGAAAGTGGATGAGGTAGTGGAATGGATGGCACGCTCATCTCAGTCTTAGTATCCATATGAAGCCAGGGGTCAGAGCGTTCCTCCTGCTCCACCATTCCTCTCCTGCAAAGCCCGTCATTTTAGTACGCACTTTGGACGCTTATGCGTACGTGTTCAAAAAGGTTGCGCACCTTTTTACCTGAACGTTCATTATTAGTGCGCGAATGTTCGCTAAAAGCCATATAATTACGTATATTTTGTATGCAAATTCAACGAATCTATTCGTCGAATATATACGAATCTTAGGAAAAGTTCGGTGAATGTTCGGCGAATAAAATTATGCATGATTCACTCATCCAGGAGCGGACTGGGAACTTAAAGTGGCCCTGGAAAAAATACTAAAAGTGGCCCTGTTTTGTAGTCGGGTCCAAATTGATGGAAGGCAGGGCCAACACAAGTACACCAGGGCCAGCAATACCATATTGTGGCACATTGTACTACCCCAACAGAGCCAAATACCACAGTCCATCACAAAATACATCCCCAAAAACTTCCACTGGTTGGCCGTGAGGAGGGCTCAGGTGGCCCCCTGGGCATCGGCCCACTGGGAAATTTCCCTGTAAGGTCTATGGCCAATCCGCCCCTGCACTCATCTCTAGTTGCCATTGGCCTAAACCCCAGATGGAAAAAGTGGAACAAGCGCTTTAAAAATATGACACGTATTCCAGACAGCATATTTCTCAATGCATTTACATCAGACAACTGGCATCAATACATTGATAACACAACAACTGTAAACCACTGCTTCCCTTCAGCTGGCTGCCTGTAGCCACCACTAGGGGGAGCTCAGTGCTGGACAGGATGGAGGACAGGGAGTCTGAAAGCCGGACTGTCTGGCCTTAAAACGGTCCTCTGGCCACCCTAGGGGCAGGCTGCTGTGGAGGTCACAGTTAAAGGGGAGTAACCAGAACAATAGGGGGCACACTAACAATAAAAACGAAGTGCAAAAGTGGTTCAGAAACAATTATCACGGAACCAAGCAAAGAAAACTACAATGAAGTGCACATCCAACAATGGTAAAAGCAATAGTATAATTTTATTGGACAATACAATTTTTAGATGTATGTATATTTGTGTTGTCCAATAAAATTATTCTATTGCTTTTACCATTGTTGGATGTGCACTTCATTGTGGTTTTCCTTGCTTGGTTCTGTGACAGTTAAAGGGGAGGGCGCTGTGGATGTTACTGTTAAGGGGGCAGGCTGCTGTGGAGGTCACTGTTAAAGGGGCGGGCACTGTGGAGGTCACTGTTAATGGAGGAGGGGACTGTGGAGGCCACTATTAAAGGGGCAGCGGGGTACTGTGAGGTCACTGTTAAGGGAGCGGGGTACTGTGACAGTCACTGTTAAAGGGGCAGTCGCTGTGGAGGTCTCTGTCAAGGGGGCCAGGAATGGTGGAGGTCAGTTAAGGGGACTGTAACCTATGTTCAGTGTTAAGGGGTGGGTGCTGTAGAGGTCAATTAAGTGGGCGGGCCCCTGTACATAAACATTAAATGAAATAGATGAAATATACCCGGGCGAAGCCGGGTCCTTCTGCTAGTGTATATATAAAACTACATTTTGTTGGCAGGTTTCTCACTTGTCCACTTTGCCACAACCGAGATCAGCACACCTGTGAAAGATGAAATCAAAATAATGGCCTTCTTATCACAGAACTTAAAGGGAACCTGTCATCTCCGAAACACCCCCTGAACTAGAGTAAGCAGTGTATAGTGTAAGTGATGCTGAATCCGAATATGAAAGTTTTATCTTCATACTCACTTCCATTCCGACGCTGTGCTCCAACAAACCTGCAGTAAAATGCACTCACTGGACTCTTCTTTGAGTCGTCTTCATTATGTGAGTGAGCACCGGAGTCCAGTGAGTGCATTTTACTGCAGGTTTGTGGGAGAACAGTGTCAGAATGGAAGTGAGTATGAAGATAAAAATTACATAACCGGACTCAACGTCACTTACACTATACACCGCTTACTCTAGTTCACGGGGTGTTTTGGAGATGACAGGTTCCCTTTAAATGATCAAACCTATGTTATCAGTGAAAGATGGGGTGATGCAAGGAAGGTATGACCTGTGTCTTCCTTGCATTCCCCTACATATAGACAATTGGGGATACAGATCTAATCAATGTTTTCTCAAACCCTCATTTATTTTTGTCCTATAAGTGCTGGCTCAATCTGCCTGTATTAGAGGTGGGGCTTAACAATATTTTTGTCCTGCTTCAGACAAGGTAGAAGACGGAGTCTGCTGCTGCAGCCAGTCTTACAACCAGGCACAGAATTGTGAGAAGGAGGGGAAAATGGCTGAGCTTCTGGGACAAACAGAGAAGATTTCGTTACAGATTTCTTAGTTTTAATTGTAATATGAGGCAAAAAAGAATTAAAGGAAAGGAGGAAATTAAGGGAGATAGAAAATGCATGAAAAATACAAATGCTATGTTTAGTGTTCCATACAAAACACAATGTATATCACATATTCCCTTATTTCAAATGATCAGTTTCCGTAAGAAAGATGTGGTCACATAATAGAACATTCCTTCCATTTCAAAGGACTCATAGGACGGCTGACGCCTTTTGGCTTATCCAGCAATTAAAAGAAATGTTGCTCACTTTTCAGTGCTAATTGAGATACCATGAACCTTTTAGAGTGGGAATCTGCTAGCTAGAGAAGTCACAGTTGAATTTATCGGGCAATAGGGAGAAAGCACTGGAGGAGTGTGAAGAAGAGATGCCAGGAATGGAAGTCACAGCTGGTCAAGATTGGCTCATTTAACTCTCCTTATAAAAATAACATACAGACATCAAACCTAGGCAGGAAATCATTTTCTGAAATAATAACTGGCGTCTTTTAAGTTGTTTAGTTTGTGTACTTATAATTGCACTGTTTAATGAATTAGATAAAAAGTAGGCTTGTACATGTTATACATATCAAGATTTATCTAAGGGTGGCTGGGGCTTGCATTACAGTGATTCATAAAGGGCCATAGATATCATTCTTGGGTAGTATAATATAGATCAAGGTAAGAAGCTTGCTTACCATCGAAGGGGGGTGTCTTGTGAAGGGCGGAAGAGGAATATAGCATTATTGCCATAGACTGAAATACTATTTTATTGCAATTCATAGTTAATTATTGCATGTTTGAACCCATTGGGGTGTGGGGGGAGGGGGTGGTGTTAAAATAAAAAATAATTTAAAAAGTTTTAAAAAACTAAAGAATAAAAATTCAAATAACTCCCTTTGCCTATTTTACATATAAAAATGAACAAAAAATATGATTGTTATTACCCTGTCTGAAAATGTACAAGCTATTGAAATATTAAAGTATACTGTACAGTGAATGTGGCGAGTGAAAAATTTAGGCCCCCCCAAAAAATTCATAAGTGATCATAAAGTTATAGATGCCTCAGAATTTTATTAATAAAAACTACAGCTTGTGCCTCAGAAAAAGAGTCTTTACACAGCTCTGTAGATGGAATTATAAAAAAAAGTTATGGGTGTCAGAATATGGAGAGGCAAGTTTCATAATTTTTTGAGAGTATTAAAACATAAAAAACATATAATTCGGTTTCACTGTGACGGATATGACACACGTAACGTGTCATAACCACACAATAAACACAGTATATATATATTCCTTTGTTTTATAATAATTCCTAATGTATTGTATATAATATTAAATGGTGTTATTAGAAAGTATAACTTATCCCACAAAAACAAGACCTCATGCAGCTATGTGAACAGAAAAAAAAGAAGTTATGTATTTTTAGATGGTGGGGAGTAAAAGACAAAACAGAAAATGTCTGTGGCATAAACTATTGCAAAACAGAAATGGTAGGAGAGATTTACTAATCCTGTAGACTGCATAAACTTAGACAGGCTGTCTAGACCTGCACCAAATTTACCACAAATGCTGGATGATAAATGTGGTGCAGGGAAGATACCCTTGTCTAACTTTACACCTACTATTGGCTAGTTTGTGGCAGTATTTTGCACCAGAATTGTTGGACAATTTTGGCAAATCTAATAGGAAAGTCCAGTGATATTGGTGGCTCATCCTTCAATCAGCTGTTCTGCTGTAGCCCTGGAAATTGGTGCTGGAGCTACACAGCTCTGTCCATTGTATGGTACAGTGAGCTGGGTTCTACAGCATTGCTTCCTTCGAAGTGAATGGGAGCTGCACTACAGTGAGTGACCAGCTTCGTCCACTACACAATGAAGTGCTGGTGGCGACTTCTGGTTCCGTTCTGATATAGATGACCTATCCTGAGGATAGGCCATCAATATAATAGTACCAGATTGGATAAAATCTGGACTGAACACTGACCTATCAATTTCAATGGGTATATGTCCATGATCATTGTTTTTCACTGACCATCTGTTCGTTCAGAAAGAATCGCAGCATATTCTATCCTCATTCATTTTGCATGCAGGACTAGACAATGCAAGTCAACGGGTCAGTGAACAAAAAATGACAGCACATAGGTCGCATCTGTGTGCAGTCCATTTATTCACCGACTGGGACAAGTTCTGTCTTGTGTGAAAAAGACCTTAAAGAGGACCTTTCACGGATTTGAATTACTGTAGATAAATACCTCTTGTCCCGGGGTACCCCCCGCTGATGCTGCCACTCTGCCTAGTTTTTTAAAATACAGCTCCTACTCCCCGCTGTGCCCGCCTGTAGTTTTCGCGCATCGGTACAGGGAGGAGGAGACGCCGGCATTTCTCAATGGGCGTCTCCTTCTCCCTGGCTGTGCCGCGATCCAATCACAGCGGAGAGCGTCACAGCCAGGGAGAAGGTGAGGTTTTTTTTTCTCCCTGGCTGTGACGCTCTCCGCTGTGATTGGATCGCGGCACAGCCAGGGAGAAGGAGACGCCCATTGAGAAATGCCGGCGTCTCCTCCTCCCTGTACCGATGCTCAGTATTTACATACTGAGCGCGAAAACTACAGGCGGGCACAGCGGGGAGTAGGAGCTGTATTTTAAAAAACTAGGCAGAGTGGCAGCATCAGCGGGGGGTACCCCGGGACAAGAGGTATTTATCTACAGTAATTCAAAACCGTGAAAGGTCCTCTTTAAGCCACACCCATTTATGTATTTATGTACCCATTTATGTATATACCACACCCCTTTTCTGTTAACTCACACACTTTTGGTGATTTAGACACAGAAGATTTCTCTATATCTACATGTTCCAAATTGCACCAAAGTGCACCAAATTTTGGCGTATAGAAAATCACACTTATGATCTGTCATAATGTCGATTTAGATGTTAGATGTAAATAAAGCGTAAGATCAGTGAATTGGCAAATCTTAATGCCTATTTCTGTATCTAACCAAATTACATATTTATACAAATTGGAATCCATAACCAGTGTAAAATAAAACATCTTAATGCACTTTTATACAGATACTGATGTTTTTGTGTTGAAAGCTATTTCCACCTTCCTTACCATAAAGGTATACTCCTATCTTAGACATTTAGGGGGTCATTTATCAAGCTGGCATAAAGTAGAACTGGCTTAGTTCAACCAATCAGATTCCACCTTTCATTTTTCATTGCTCCTTTGGAAAATGAATGGAGGGATCTGATTGGGTGCTATGGGCAACTAAGCCAGTTCTACTTTACACCAGTTTGATAAATGACATCCTTAAAACGTACCTAATTTTTTATTTTACTTTTCACAATTCAATAGTACAGGTGACAATTGTGAACTTTGCCCACTGCAAATGGCAACTCCTGGTAGCTAACTACTGATTTGTAAAAGGTGTTTTTCTAGCTTATATTTTATTAAAATATTGTTATGATATTTATCAGATATCCCATGCATATACCTTAAAGCATACCTAAACATTTATTTTTTTAAATTCAATAGTATGGGTGAACTTTGTTGAACATTTTAATAAAGGAAAAGTGACATATTTTGCCCTTCCTCAACCTGATCACAGTCTCTAAACCAATGTGACCTCCATCTACCAGTTATGCCATAAATGTCTTTGATTGAAAAAACCCTTTGACAATTCAGTAATTGGCTACCGGAGTTGTCACAGTAGAGTTGTCATTTGCAGATTTTTTTTTTTAGAATTTGCCAGGATGTTCTGATTATTTGTGGACCGACTGCCAGTACCCATATAATCCTCAAGTTTGTCCAGCATAGCGGCACTCCCTTAGCACCCACTGCAGTGCAACTGCAGTATATTCAAGTTAATAATATTGAATAGGAGGTGAATGGGAGTTACACTTTGCAGGAGAAATGACAAAAGGTCCTAAGAATAAGGCCACATGCTCAAGTTTCCTGATGCAGTTTTAAAAGCCAAAATCAGGAGTGGGATCATAAAAGTATTGAATGTATTAAAGGGATTTTCTGGGAATTTGATACTGGTGACATCCTCAGGTCATCAATATCAGATCGATGGGGGCCCTTTTGATGACCTTGAGGATCAATCATCAATATTGAACTCCCAGAAAAGCCCTTTTAAGATTGGTACAACTTCTCCTCTTTTTTGAATTCACTATAGGTATTTTGAATGGGGCGCCCGGAATTTGCGGAACACACGCCGGGTGGCATCCGTGGTATTACTACGGTAATACTACGGCCATCTGAACGGCCCCTTAGTTGTGCCATTCCTTTATTATTTGTACTAGACGTTATGAATTAATTGCTATTAGCGTTCATTAAGGGTACAGAGGGGAGGTAACCAGTTGGGGGTGTGTACCTGCACAGTCTGACTCTATCCAATCAGTGCTGCCATTTTCAGACTGTGTAGGTACACCCCCCCAACTTGTTACCACCCTTCTGTACCCTTACTGAAGGCTAATAACAATTCATTCATAACGTACAGTGCAAATAATAAAGGAATGGCACAACATAGAGCCATAAGAATAGATGCTTCAGAATTGTTATTACTTAGGGAACTGCATAAGTAAATAAAATCATACTGACCTTATCCATTTGATTGCAAAGAGTCTGCCGCCACCATCTCGATTGAAGATCCAGTGCAAAATCTTGGGTGCCACATGATGACGTCATCATGTCAGCCGACGTGGTAACGTTATACGTCACCATGCACGATATTTTGCCTGGATCTTCAATCAAGATGGTGGTGGCAGGCTCTAAGCGCTCAAATGGATGAGGTGAGTATGATTTTTTTTTTTTACCCTATTTCAGGAAAAATTTATAGCTGAAAAATTCAGATCAAAGTCCACTTCGGACACTTCGATTCGCTACTCCCCGTAGACACTGTAGCTAAACTCTTGTCTCAGCTCTGCCCTATAGGTACTGACATATGTAAAATTTTTAAGCTGGAGAGTCACTTTAAAACTGACAATTGTATTCTTACATAATTCAACTGCGATGATACATTTATCTTGCAATAACAGTCACACAATTCTGATTTCCTTGGTTACCTCATGGTCACCCAAGAGCTAAATTGATAAAGTTAAGACCACACCCACCAACAAGAGGAGCGTGAGGTTCTGTATTTAAACTGAAAAAGTACCTTGAGGATATTTTCTATGCTTTCAGGTTCTACCAGGTGATAAGTTATAGCATCTTATTTTAGCCGGGCAGGAGGACGCAAAGGAAGCGGATCTGAAGACCATACACAAAGCGGCAGCAAAACTTGAGCATCGCCCTGAGGAAGACTTTTAAGTTCAACCTTTGAGATCCTGATGGCAAGCTTTGTTGTTCCAAAGCCAGAGACTCCAGTAGAGATGAAGTTGTGTGTTTTCATTTCAATGTACGTCACATTCCACCCCTGAAACCATGGTTTTAAGGTGACCAAAAAATCTTGTGAAAGACTATCTTTTACAGAACTGTATGTGTTCAGTGTTTTTACCTGGAATCTTATTTTTATCTCTTATTTAAATTTTGTACATTTGAAATTTAGTGTTTATATGTTTTATATGTCCTTGTCATCAAGTAGTTATTTTTAAAAGAATTAAAATGATATTTTCTCTAAAATGACAGAAATGAAGTATTTTTTACAGTATGAGCAGTGTTAATTATATGAAAGAAAACGCTAACCATTCCTTCAGCAACCTTGGGAAACAGTAGTTAAAGACTAAGAGGCACATTAGGTCTTAATAAAGCCCTATAGCTGGCGGAAGATCCGCCAAATTATAGAGAGGGACGCTAGTTCTAAATGTAAGACAGCTTCCTTGCTGACTTTTAGACCATTTTCTACACCTAAAACTGCCAGCCCATCCCCTTCCCCGTCCACGCCTGGCTCGAGCGGGGAGAAGTCACAGATAGTGGCGCAATGGTTAGTTTCACCACCATATGCGCCTGAAATACACGTAATGTAGGCGTATTTCAGTATAATAAATGACCCCCTAAATTTTAAGGTGGCAACAGTCTAAAGCCTGTCGCACATAGCCATAGTAGAACACAACCATAATACAGCACTATACAGATTAGATGTATTATGTGTGCCACCATACAGATTACGTGCATGTGGCTTTGCTATGTTTATGAGACCCCATGCTTTGTAAGTTATCTTTATTCATGACAGATTGCAAAACTCCTTTAATCCGTAATAAAGAGAACATACCCCTTCTCCTGACATGTCTGTCTTAGCAACTACTTGAATTGGCACCATTCTACAATAATAGTCTGGATTTTACTAGTTGGGGGTGTGTCCCCGTAAAGTCTGACACTGCCAGCTTTGATTGGATAATTTGACACTGTGCAGAGACATCCTCCTCCAATTGGTAACACCTACCTGGAACGTCATTGCTGACTGATAGTACTTCATTCATAACTTCTAGAAAGTATAATGCACGAATGGTACAACATAGAGTTATAAGATGCGAGAGCCTGACAGGACCTCTTTAAGGCCTCTTTTACACTAGCGGCAGTCTGGATCCGGCAGGTGAAGGGTGCCGTTGGATCCGGACTGCCGCAGAGACATGTGTGGGGCCGGAACCGCGTACCGGCCCCACATATGTCACACAGTACCATATACAGACATACACACACATACATACTTACATACTCCAGGCAGGCAGGCTGCACGTCTTCATGCCCAGGAGGCGCGCAGCTATGACGATTCCCACAGCGCCCTCTGCTGGGCGCTGTAGGGAATCGTCATAGCGGCGTGCCTCCTGGGCATGAAGAAATGCGGCCTGCCTGCCTGCAGTATGTAAGTATGTATGTCTGTCTGTCTGTCTGTCTGTATGTGGTTACGGATCCGTCCTGAACTCCATTGAAAGTCAATGGCGGATCTGTTTACCATGTTGGTCACACCAAACGGATCCGTCCCCATTGACTTGCATTAGGGGTCATTCCGGATCCGTCTTGGTGCGGATGCCTGGACCGCAGAGAAAACCGCAGCATGCTGCGGTTTGTTCTCCGGTCTGAAGACGGAACGGAATGCTTTCAGGAGCATTCCGTTGTCTTCAGTTCAGTTTTGTCCCCATTGACAATGAATGGGGACAAAACTGAAGCGTTTTTTTCCGGTATTGAGCCCCTATGACGGAACTCAATACCGGAATTTAAAAACGCTAGTGTGAAAGTAGCCTAACAGAGATTTTCTGTCCAATTCACACTCCTATAATTTCACTAAGGTTACTTTCACATGATGTTATTTTGGTCAGTATTTTGCTTCAACATTTAAGCTAAAACTAGTAACAGAACCTGCAAAAGAACCCAAACCCATAACTGGTTTTGGCTTCCAAATACTGATACAAAATATTGACCAGAATACTGACCATAAGAAAGTGGTCTGAATATGGCTTGCTGAATAATTTCACATACATCTTCTTTTGCATTTTGTTTTAAACACCACTTCCAGATGTTAGATGTAACATAGTAACATAGTAACATAGTTTATAAGGCCGAAAAAAAGACATCTGTCCATCCAGTTCGACCTGTTTTCCTACAAGTTGATCCAGAGGTAGGCAAAAAACCCCTGTGTGGTAGAAGCCAATTTTCCTCACTTTAGGGAAAAAAATTCTTCCCGACTCTAATCAGGCAATCAGAATTACTCCCTGGATCAACAACAACCCATATCTAGTAACTATACAGTGCCTACAAGTAGTATTCAACCCCCTGCAGATTTAGCTGGTTTGATAAGATGCAAATAAGTTAGAGCCTTCAAACTTCAAACAAGAGCAGGATTTATTAACAGATGCATAAATCTTACAAACCAAAAAGTTATGTTGCTCAGTTAAATTTTAATAAATTTTAAACATAAAAGTGTGGGTCAATTATTATTCAACCCCTAGGTTTAATATTTTGTGGAATAACCCTTGTTTGCAATTACAGCTAATAATCGTCTTTTATAAGACCTGATCAGGCCGGCACAGGTCTCTGGAGTTATCTTGGCCCACTCCTCCATGCAGATCTTCTCCAAGTTATCTAGGTTCTTTGGGTGTCTCATGTGGACTTTAATCTTGAGCTCCTTCCACAAGTTTTCAATTGGGTTAAGGTCAGGAGACTGACTAGGCCACTGCAACACCTTGATTTTTTCCCTCTTGAACCAGGCCTTGGTTTTCTTGGCTGTGTGCTTTGGGTCGTTGTCTTGTTGGAAGATGAAATGAAGACCCATCTTAAGACCCTTGATGGAGGAGCGGAGGTTCTTGGCCAAAATCTCCAGGTAGGCCGTGCTATCCATCTTCCCATGGATGCGGACCAGATGGCCAGGCCCCTTGGCTGAGAAGCAGCCCCACAGCATGATGCTGCCACCACCATGCTTGACTGTAGGGATGGTATTCTTGGGGTCGTATGCAGTGCCATCCAGTCTCCAAACGTCACGTGTGTGGTTGGCACCAAAGATCTCGATCTTGGTCTCATCAGACCAGAGAACCTTGAACCAGTCTGTCTCAGAGTCCTCCAAGTGATCATGAGCAAACTGTAAACGAGCCTTGACATGACGCTTTGAAAGTAAAGGTACCTTACGGGCTCGTCTGGAACGGAGACCATTGCGGTGGAGTACGTTACTTATGGTATTGACTGAAACCAATGTCCCCACTGCCATGAGATCTTCCCGGAGCTCCTTCCTTGTTGTCCTCGGGTTAGCCTTGACTCTTCGGACAAGCCTGGCCTCGGCACGGGAGGAAACTTTCAAAGGCTGTCCAGGCCGTGGAAGGCTAACAGTAGTTCCATAAGCCTTCCACTTCCGGATGATGCTCCCAACAGTGGAGACAGGTAGACCCAACTCCTTGGAAAGGGTTTTGTACCCCTTGCCAGCCTTGTGACCCTCCACGATCTTGTCTCTGATGGCCTTGGAATGCTCCTTTGTCTTTCCCATGTTGACCATGTATGAGTGCTGTTCACAAGTTTGGGGAGGGTCTTAAATAGTCAGAAAAGGCTGGAAAAACAGATAATTAATCCAAACATGTGAAGCTCATTGTTCTTTGTGCCTGAACTACTTCTTAATACGTTAGGGGAACCAAACAGAATTCTGGTGGTTTGAGGGGTTGAATAATAATTGAGCCACACTTTTATGTTTAAAATTTATTAAAATTTAACATGAGCAACATAACTTTTTGGTTTGTAAGATTTATGCATCTGTTAATAAATCCTGCTCTTGTTTGAAGGCTCTAACTTATTTGCATCTTATCAAACCAGCTAAATCTGCAGGGGGTTGAATACTACTTGTAGGCACTGTAACCTGTAATATTATTACCCTCCAGAAATACATCCAGGCCCCTCTTGAACTCTTTTAGTGAACTTACCATCACCACCTCCTCAGGCAGAGAGTTCCATAGTCTCACTGCTCTTACCGTAAAGAATCCTCTTCTATTTTTGTGAACAAACCTTCTTTCCTCCAGGCGGATGTCCCCTCGTCATGGTCACTGTCCTTGGGATAAAGAGATCATGGGAGAGATCTCTGTACTGACCCCTGATATATTTATACATAATTATTAGATCTCCCCTCAGTCGTCTTTTTTCTAAAGTGAATAAGCCTAATTTTGATAATCTTTCTGGGTACTGTAGTCCACCCATTCCAGCTATGACTTTAGTTGCCCTCCTCTGAACCCTCTCCAGCTCTGTTATGTCTGCCTTGTTCACAGGAGCCCAGAACTGTACACAGTACTCCATGTGCGGTCTGACTAGTGATTTGTAAAGTGGCAGGACTATGTTCTCATCACGGGCATCTATGCCCCTTTTGATGCAACCCATTATCTTATTGGCCTTGGCAGCAGCTGTCTGACACTGGTTTCTGCAGCTTAGTTTGCTGTTCACTAAAATTCCTAGGTCCTTTTCCATGTCAGAGTTACCCAATGTTTTACCATTTAGTATGTACTGGTGACTTGCATTATTCCTTCCCATATGCATAACCTTACATTTGTCAGTGTTAAACCTCATCTGCCACTTCTCTGCCCAAGCCTCCAGTCTATCCAGATCCATCTGTAGCAGTGCACTGTCCTCTTCTGTATTAATTACTTTACACAGTTTAGTGTCATCTGCAAAAATTGATATTTTACTGTGCAAGCCTTCTACAAGATCATTAATAAATATATTGAAGAGAATAGGGCCCAATACTGACCCCTGTGGTACCCCACTAGTTACAGTGACCCAATCTGAGTATGTACCATTAATAACCACCCTCTGTTTTCTATCACTGAGCCATTTACTTACCCACATACAGACATTTTCTCCAAGGCCAAGCATTCTCATTTTATATACTAACCTTTTATGTGGTACCGTGTCAAATGCTTTGGAGAAGTCCAGATATACGACATCCATTGATTCCCCGCGGTCAAGTCTAGAACTTACCTCCTCATAGAAACTGATTAAATTGGTTTGACACGACCGATCCCTCATGAAGCCATGCTGATATGGAGTTATTTGCTTATTTTCATTGAGGTACTCCAAGATAGCATCTCTTAGAAAACCCTCAAACAGTTTACCCACTACAGATGTTAAACTTACCGGTCTATAGTTCCCGGGCTCTGTTTTTGGACCCTTTTTGAATATTGGCACCACATCTGCTATGTGCCAATCCTGTGGAACACTCCCTGTCAGTATAGAGTCCTTAAATATTAAGTATAAGGGTCTAGCAATGACATTACTTAATTCTCTTAGGATACGTGGGTGTATGCCATCCGGTCCTGGCGATTTGTCTATTTTAATCTTTTTAAGACGCCCCAGTACTTCTTCCTGGGTCAGACAGGACACTTTTAAAGGGGAATTCACTTTTATATTCTGCATTTCATCTGACAGTTTATTTTCCTCAGTGAATACAGTGGAGAAAAAAATATTTAAGAGTTTTGCTTTCTCCTCATCGCTCTCTGCTACTCCCCCCTCATTACTCTGTAAGGGGCCGACACCTTAAGATTTATACTTTTTAGTATTTATATAATTGAAGAACATTTTAGGGTTAGTTTTACTCTCTTTAGCAATTAGTCTCTTTAGCAATTTCAGTCTCTAGTTTAGCTGCTTTTATTTGTCTTTTACAAATTCTATTTTTTTCCTTATAGTTTTTCAATGCTTCCTCGCTCCCCTCCTGTTTTAGTGATTTAAATGCTTTCTTTTTGTCATTTATTGCTTTTTTTACAGTTCTATTTATCCACATTGTTTTTTTCTTGTTTCTTATCATTTTATTCCTATACGGTATGTACCTCTCACAATTAGATATTAGGATGCTTTTAAAAATATCCCATTTTGTGGCTGTATTTTTATTTTCGAGGATTTTTGTCCCAGTTAGTTAGACCTATGGCCTCTCTTAGATGGCTACATTTTGCATTTTTGAAGTTTGGTATTTTTGTTCCTCCCTGAAGAAATGCTTTTTTTAATGACAATTTAAAGGTTATTATTTTATGGTCTCTGTTACCCAGGTGTCCCCCAACCTGCACATCTGTTGTTCTGTCAGGTCTATTGGTTAATACTAAGTCCAGTATGGCCGTCCCTCTAGTCGGGTCCTGAACCAGTTGGGAAAGGTAATTGTCTTTGGTTATTGCCAAGAACCTGTTTCCTTTATGAGATATACAGGTTTCAGTTTCCCAGTCTATATCTGGGTAGTTGAAGTCCCCCATAATAACAACCTCATTCTGATTTGCAGCCTCGTCTATTTCATTTAGAAGTCGATTTTCTGTGGCCTCTGATATATTAGGTGGTTTATAATAAACTCCTATTAGTATTTTATTATTGTTTTTGGCTCCATTTATTTCTACCCACAGTGACTCCACATCTTCATGTCCCTCACTTATATCTCACTTATGTAAGTCAATATAAATCTAGAAATTCAGTAAACACAGTCGTCACTTTTTTCCCACTTGCTGAGTATTTTCTGGGTCCATGAGATTTTCTTAAATTGCGGCAGGCTCTAGCTATGCCATTTTTCCTCATTTGCTTGTGTTTTTGGGCCATAGAACCTTATTTTTTGCCCCTACTTTAAAAAAGGTGACAATATAGTAATGCATTTTTTAGGATGTTTTTACAATGAATTTGCTTTCTAATAGGTCTACAGAGGAACTGATAACAGATGGAATACATATAAATACTAAAAACTCCTATAGTGAAACACAAGTTGTGAAAAACACCAAGAAAAGTCATTAAATGGCCTAAAAAATACATATCACATGAAAAGGCATTTTCAGGGGTTTTTTGTGTGAAAGAATCTTAAAGGCAATATACTCCTTTGGGGGAAATTTTATGTGATTACATTTTACTAATTTTGGGCTACAAATCATTTTTAATTGGTCTTAAAAATATTGAGACATTCTGTTACAAAGGGTTAACTGTTTTTTTAACTGTGTGAATCCTACCTTTTACTTTCACTTTGCGCGAACTTCTAAGAACCCTTATTTATAAATTACTAAAAGGTCATAAACACTTATTTACACAGGATGATATTACAGCAGATTGTCGAGAAATAAGTGTTCCTCCCTGATAATCTTCTGCTCGCTGGTGTAGGAGAGAGCTGCTATTACATGCACTGATCTCCTCCAGAATATGGTTAGTAGTGATTGCTAATGCCATCACTTTTCCCCATACTGTCTTTTTGTTTCCTGGGAGCAGATTGTATTTACATAGCATGATCTGCTGTCTGGAAGCAAGGATTTGTGTGTCCGCACAAATGATCCAATTACCCGATGATCGGGAAATCGGCGGCACATTTACATCGCCAGATGATCTATGCGATTCTAGGCCTGTGTAAAGGGCCCTTAAGCCATATTCTTATCAGTAAGATAAGAACTAAGCTATAATGATTGTTGAAGAGGTCATACATCAGACATAAGGAGCTGAGCTGCTGGACGGAACAGAGTGAAAAATTCTGATCCTTAAGAAGCTCAAAGCTGCATAGAGACAAAATCTTTAATAAAGACCAATTGAAAAAAAATTATTTTTAGCTCAAAATGAATACAATGCAATAATGATAGTTAAAAAAAATTCCCCCAAAGTTGTACATAGTCCATCGCTTCATGTATAAAAACTGTGAAAAGTTCAGCTTTCATTTTTTCCATTTACCACTAAAACTATGAGTGAAGAAATCCTAATTTAAAAAAAACATTGCGAATGACATTCACATTCCCTTAAAGTGTCTGAAAATTCAGGGCCATGATTAGACTAGACATTCTAGATGTTAAAATGGTTACAGTCCAGTGATGGGTACCATCAGTACAATAAAGTATGTCCTCTGGGAGCCAGAAATTCAAATCTATGCCAGCTAGGTGCTAGCGTTGACTTGAGCCATAATTTATGCCAGTTTCTGGCACTAAAATAAAGTAAACCCAGTGGGCCACTGAAGGCCCTGCCCCTCCTGCTAAGCCCCACCACTTTTATCTCCAATTAAGAAAAGTAGCAAGAAGCAAGAAATATTGCAAAATATAGCAAAAATATGGTGTGTGCCAGGATCTGTTAATTTGTAATGCCTCTTTTGTGGTGTAAAAGCCTTACTGAATCTCCCCAATCTCTTTGACAAGTATGTTGTATTTTGTTTTAGAAAGCAATTTTAGAAAGCAATTCTTTAACTCAAATACAATTGTATTACAATCAAAACGTTTTAACGTCATATTCAGATATTGCACGAGAAAACATAATAATTGCTAATACAGAGTCATTAACAATCATAGCAATAATTACCAAGTCTTCCGCATCTTCAGAGTGGAAGTGCTATGTTTTTGGCATGGAGGCACACAGTTAGGTAACAATTAATTTATGTTGTGGAAATCTCTATGCTGTTATGTTGCTAAAAAACAAATCACTTTGATTCATACTCCCTATGCTGATATTATACACACTACAAAAGAACAAGTTGGCGGGATTGTAGGGAAATACTTGCTTAACAATGACTCACGTATGCAGGAAATCCATAAGAATTACCCCTCAATTCTAATTTCCAACACAAACAGAGCTGCCAAGTAATTGCTATGAACTTGTTTAGATCAATCTAGCTACACCACATATTTCCATTATAATTTTTTCATAAGGCTGTTTCCACGAAAACAACATGGGGCTGGCATATGTTTATGCAGGTTGCTGCCTTTATACGTATCAAGTGTACCATTGTATCTTTTCCAAGAAATGTAGCAGCCACTTATTCC
The DNA here is from genome assembly GCA_900303285.1 of Rhinella marina. Lineage (NCBI taxonomy): Eukaryota > Metazoa > Chordata > Amphibia > Anura > Bufonidae > Rhinella > Rhinella marina. Next base: position 10,860 of record ONZH01010730.1, on the reverse strand, counting down.
TGTTATACATAATAATTTACCAAGATAAAAGAACCTCTAGGCTTGATTTTGTGAATCGGAAGCTACATGTTCTAATGGCTCTGCCCTTGACTGTCACGCTACGGTGTGGGAGGGAAACACCACACCGAAACACTACAGTGAGCAGACAATCGGATCAGCAGGTAGGGAGCCAGTGGCAAGGAATACCACTGGACCAAGCGCCCTGGTTATACTTGTGGCCAAACCCAGAGGGCAGAAACCCAGTGAGCCCCGTTCTTCACAGAGCCCCAGATGGTAGGGATGCACTTAACCGAAACTCACTGGCTACACCTCCAGGATGGTCCCGGTGCACCTGGCAACTTACCTGCAGATACTGCTGGAAGAAACACCAGCAGACAACACACCAAAGACTGGAACCCAGGCACATATGCTGGAACCCGAACACCTAACAGGACACAGTACACACAACACACCCAGGAACCAGCTCACCAGCAACAGCTCACAGTTTCGCTGTTCCCCCTCTGGGGAACCCTGGAGCCCTCTCACCGAAGGCACATACATACAGGGAATGTCTGGACTCCATGTCAGAAGACACATAGCAGTTACAGACCAAACACCCACCCGGAACATAAACCACACAGAACATAACCGAGAAAGGCAAGAGGATGGGAAGACCTCGTGAAGACCTTGATGACATATTAGGTGGCCACAAGGACTGGGCAGATGGAATCCCAGGAAAGGTGCATAGCTCCAGCACCAAAGGAGGCTGGAACTCAACTAACCCACCAGGCTGGCAACAACTAAATAAAAGCACCTAGTGACCACACCCAGGTCAAGATGTTAACCCCATGAGAACAAGACAGGGAACGAGGAACGTATACATGAAGAAGGGAACATACCGACAACCAAAACTACACGTTGCCCCTGGCAACCAGCATACATGACCAACAACCACAGCCAGTATGTCAGGGCACAAACGCGAGCAACATGGAAGCCGTGTCACGGAGAACAACCGAGACACCACCAATTTACACTTTGCTCCTGGCAACTGGCATACAACCACATCCAGTATGCCAGGGCACAAATGCGAGAAACCAGAAACACGTGTCACGATAACCACACGGTACGTGACATTGACATGACTCTGAGGTGGGTTCCCCTTCTGTTAGAGCCAACAGGAAGATGACTGCATAGAATGGCAGCTGCTTCAAGGTGAGTAATGAGGTATACGCAACCTGTCATCACGAAACACACCTTCCCAGCACGAGCTGTGTTAATTGCAGTATTTAAGAGCACCCCTGCTTCAGGCAAGTTCTAGGCATTTTATTAATAATCATAATTTATGTCTTCATTGTGTGCTTACTTTCTATAGCAACAAGCTCTGATTAACTTCAGGTGTGTAAGACAGAGGAACAACTGTGCTTCTGCAGGAGAATAGGGATTTGCTCCAATTTTCATATTCAAGCATGGCTCAAAGCAGTACTGGATGTACGGTATGTGGTAGTCCTCTCTTCGTATAGAAGTCTACAGAAGTCTGTTTTATTAGGGATTGAGGACAAGAAGCCAGAATTATTTCTAAAATGTACCAATGATATAGAAGTGGAGATATAACATGGTAAAAGGAACCTGTCAGATGTTTTGACACCCTCTACTGCCATCATTGCTATATAGAACCTGAGAGACCCTTATGTGCATACATGTGCCATCAGTAATACAAAATACATTAGCAAAAGCGCTCCACATGCAAATTAATTTTTAAGTGTCCATTAGGTGTTTCTTCAACAGGAAAGTGTCCTATGATCTTATTTCACCATCTAGGGTTGATTGACTTTTGTGTCAACTGTCCCGTCAAAGAGAGGCCAATCAGGCCTAGATGGGTGGAGTTGCTGCTAGAATCACAGGATACACCTACTTCATACGTGAGGAACACATTGTTTCTTGAGCTCTGCAATTGTCCCATAAATAATCATTGTTTCTAGGCTGCAGACCCCAGTTTACACAGGCTGATCTGCTGCCCAGAAGTGGTGATTTCAGATGCCAGCACCTTTTATACAAAAGATCATCAGAGATAATTGGCCTGATTATCAGTCCATGTGACCTTAAGAACTATTATTAAAAAACTATTATTCTGTGTAGCCACACTCAAAAGAAGGTATTTAGAATGTCTTGTGGTATGGCTGGGTTTTAGAAAACTCAGATCAGTCCTGAATCTAGCGTAAAGGGGATGGTCACTTTATAACTAATGTTATGCCTTCTCAGAAATATTTCTAATTAGTTATCCAACAGCGCCATCTGTTGACATATTCTTGTATTGCAGCTTCATTTATTCTGCCTCATGTTTCTATGCTGACTAACATTGTCCCTTCTCAAGCCTCCGTAGTTTCCCATCATGCCTTGTTTAGTCCAGCCCCCTTCCTCTTCAGCAGCCATCTTTTCACATGCATGGCAGACTCACACTATGCCTCTGCATTAGACAGTTGGTTTTTCTGTTGTTTTCCTCATCATAGCACAGTCGGTGAGTTACTATAATTCCCTGTATTGTCACTAATAGCTTTCTAGTGCTCATGTCTTCTGAGCTATCTCTTCTGTCTTGCAGCTGTCTCTTACATTCACTATGCTGTATAATCCATGTATCTACAGTCATGGCCAAAAGTTTTGAGAATGACACAAATATTATATTTTCACATGATCTGCTGCCCTCTGGTTTTTATGTGTGTTTGTCAGATGTTTTTATCACATACAGAAATATAATTGCAATCATATTATGAGTAACAAAAGCTTATATTGACAGAATGAGTTAATGCAGCAAGTCAATATTTGCAGTGTTGACCCTTCTTCCTTCTTCTTCAGGACCTCTGCAATTCTCCCTGGCATGCTCTCAATCAACTTCTGGACCAAATCCTGACTGATAGCAGTCCATTCTTGCACAATCAATGCTTGCATTTTGTCAGAATTTGTAGGTTTTTGTTTGTCCACCCGTCTCTTGATGATTGACCACAAGTTCTCAATGGGATTAAGATCTGGGGAGTTTCCAGGCCATGGACCCAAAATCTCTATGTTTTGTTCCCTGAGCCATTTAGTTATCACCTTTGCTTTATGGCAAGGTGCTCCATCATGCTGGAAAAGGCATTGTTGATCGCCAAACTGCTCTTGGACGGTTGGGAGAAGTTGCTCTCGGAGGACATTCTGGTACCATTCTTTATTCATGGCTGTGTTTTTAGGCAAGACTGTGAGAGAGCCGATTCCCTTGGCTGAGAAGCAACCCCACACATGAATGGTTTCAGGATGCTTTACAGTTGGCATGAGACAAGACTGGTGGTAGCACTCACCTCGTCTTCTCCGAATAAGCTGTTTTCCAGATGTCCCAAACAATCGGAAAGGGGATTCATCAGAGAAAAAGACTTTACCCGAGTCCTCAGCAGTCCACTCCCTGTACCTTTTGCAGAATATCAGTCTGTCCCTGATGTTTTTTCTGGAGAGAAGTGGCTTCTTTGCTGCCCTCCTTGAGACCAGGCCTTGCTCCAAGAGTCTCCGCCTCACAGTGCATGCAGATGCACTCACACCTGCCTGCTGCCATTCCTGAGCAAGCTCTGCACTGCTGGTAGCCCGATCCCACAGCTGAAACACTTTTAAGAGACAGTCCTGGCGCTTGCTGGTCTTTCTTGGGCGCCCTGGAGCCTTTTTGGCAACAATGGAACCTCTCTCCTTGAAGTTCTTGATGATGCGATAGATTGTTGACTGAGGTGCAATCTTTCTAGCTGCGATACTCTTCCCTGTTAGGCCATTTTTGTGCAGTGCAATGATGACTGCACATGTTTCTTTAGAGATAACAGAAGAGAAACAATGATGCCAAGCACCAGCCTCCTTTTAAAGTGTCCAGTGGTGTCATTCTTACTTAATCATGACAGATTGATCTCCAGCCCTGTCCTCATCAACACCCACACCTGTGTTAATGGAGCAATCACTGAAACGATGTTAGCTGGTCCTTTTAAGGCAGGGCTGCAATGATGTTGAAATGTGTTTTGGGGGATAAAGTTCATTTTCTAGGCAAATATTGACTTTGCAAGTAATTGCTGTTAAGCTGATCACTCTTTATAACATTTTGGAGTATATTCAAATTGCCATTATAAAAACTGAAGCAGTAGACTTTGTAAAAATTAATATTTGTATCATTCTCAAAACTTTTGGCCATGACTGTACATAATGTGATGTACTGAAATATGCTGTATACTTTATACTGAATACTGTTATTTTCTTGTAGTTTTATACTGATCCTATTAAAAGTTGAAAAGGACCCCCCTGCATCCTGCTCAATGAATTGATAGGAAAGAGTTTAGCTGTCTGACAACTAGTTCACACAGACGGATTGAGGGTGTCAGAACAGCTAATGTTAACAAATGTGTTGAATATATTCAACTTACCAATACAGTGGTCCCCCAAGATACAATGGCCTCTGGATACGATATTGTTAACTTACAATGATCTTTCTTGGGCCATCTTAAGTTGAAATTAGACTCAACATACAATGCCTCAGACTCAGATCCAACTAATCAACATGGCCATTTCTCTGGTAAACACCTGTATTGGTTGTCTAGTAGCTCCTCCAGTACAGGATGGTACTACATGTTTTGTACTGCCCTCTGTCTGTGCCAGGATGAGCTCCTCCTTTGGTTGTCAGGTGAGGGTAACTCCATTTTATTATTTTATTTTGGTTCAGTCCGGGCAACACTCCGATTCATAAGGCTGAGTTCCCATCACGTTTTTGTCTCCCATTTAATGTATACAAAAAAAACCATATACATTAACCCCTTGGCGACCAGCGCCGTAATAGTGCGGCAAGGTGCTAGACGCCCAGCGCCATACTATTACTGAGCGCTGATTGGGCGGGTGCAGGAGCTGCGCCCGCCCAATCAGAGTCGGGGGTCCGGCTGTGCCTAGGTGCCGGACCCCTGAGGAATGCGCCAGCATCGGTGAAAACACTGATGCCGGCACATTAACCCTTCATGTGCTGCGGTCAGCGCTGACCGCGGCACATGCAATGCGGGCGGTCGGAAGGGGTTGCCATCGGGTCCCCACGCTGCTGTGACGGGGACCCAATGGCTGAGATAGCAGCCGGATGCCTTCCTTAGTCATCCGGCTGCTATCTACGGAAGCCTGTGAGATCCAGCCCCCTGGATCTCACAGGCAGTGTGCTGGAAGTGTATTACATTGAGTAATACACTTCCAGCCAATGCATTACAATACAGAAGTATTGTAATGCATTGTAAGGGGATCAGACCCCCGGAAGTGAAAAAAAAGTGTAAAATAAGAAAGTAAAAAAAAAATAAAGTTTTACAAAAAAAAAGTTTCACGTTCCCCCCCCCCAAAAAAAAGCGTCATTTTTACAAAATAATATTTAAAAAAATTGTAAAAAATAGTGAAAAAAAAAATAGACATATTAGGTATCGCCGCGGCCGTATCGACCGGCTCTATAAAAATAGCACATGATCCACCCCGTCAGGTGCACGCAGTAAAAAAAAAAAAAAAAACATTGCCAAAACAGACATTTTTTGGTCACCTTCCCTTACAAAAAGTGTAATAGCAGGTGATCAAAAAAGCGTATGTACCCCAAAATGGTACCAATCAAACCGTCATCTTGTCCCGCAAAAAATGAGACCCTACCTAAGACAATCGCCTGAAAAATAAAAAAAAATATGCCTCTCAGAAAATGGCAACACAAAAAATATTTTATTTTGTTCAAAAATGTATCTAATGTGTAAAACTTTCCAAAAATAAAAATTATACACATATTGGGTATCGCCGCGTCCGTAACAACCTGTTCTATAAAAATATTGCATGAGATGGCCCCCCAGGCGAATGCTGTAAAAAATTTTTTTTAAAAACTAAGCCAAAACAGACATTTTTTTCCCTTTTGCCTCACAAAAAGTGTAATAGCAGGCGAACAAAAAGGCGTATTTACCCCAAAATGGTACCAATCAAACCGTCATCTTGTCCTGCAAAAACGATACCCTACCTGAGACAATCGCCTGAAAACTTATGAAAAATATGGCTCTTTGAAAATGGCAACACAAAAAAAAGATTTTATTCTGTTCAAAAATAAATCTAATGTGTAAAACTTTCCAAAAATAAAAAAGTTAGACATATTGGGTATCATGGCGTCTGTAAAAACCTGCTCTATAAAAATATTACATGAGATAGCCCCCCAGGTGAATGTTGTAAAAATTTTTTTTAAAAAAACATGCCAAAACAGCTATTTGTTTTCACCTTGACTCACAAAAACTGTAATAGCAAGTGATCAAAAAGTCTTATGTACCCCATAATGGTACCAATCAAACCGTCATCTCGTCCCGCAAAAAATGAGCCCCACATAAGACAATAACTCAAAAAATAAAAAATCAGTGGCTCCCGCAAACCAATCCATCAAAATCTGTTCTGCAAAATCCATATGGCGCTCCTTCTGTTTTGAGTCCTGCCATGTGCCCCCATATGGCGTGTTGCCGTATTCAGGAGAAAATGGGTAACAAATTATGGGGTGCTTTTCTTCTGTTACCTCTTGTGAAAATGAAAAATTTGGGGCTAAAGCAACATTTTATTGGAAGAAATGAAACTTTTGATTTTCACAGCCAAGTGTTTCCAAATTCCGTAAAACGTTTAGGGGGCCAAAGTGGCCAGTACCCCCCTTAATATATTCTTTGAAGGGTGTAGTTTCCAAAATGTATATTGAGGTTTAGTTTGCTGTTAACCCTTGCTGTGTTGCAAGAAAAATATTATTAACATGAATAATCTACCAAAAAAGTAAAATTTTGAAATTTCACCTCCATTTTCCTTTAATTCTTGTGGAACACCTCAAGGGTTAACAAAGTTTGTAACAGCAGTTTTTTTATAACTTGAGGGGTGTAGTTTCTAAAATGGGGTCATTTATGGGGGGTTTCATTATGTAAGCCCCTCAAAATCACTTTATAACTGAATTGGTGCTTAAAAAAAATGGTTTTGGAAAATTTGGTGAAAATTTGAAAAATGGCTTCTAAACTTCTAAGCCCTCTAACGTCCTAAAAAAGTAAAATGACATTTACAAAATGATACCAACATAAAGTAGACATATGGGGAATGTAAAATAATAACTATTTTTGGAGGTATTACTGTGTATTTTGAAAGTAGAGAAATTGAAATTTGGAAATTTTCAAATTTTTCCAAATATTTGGTAAATTTGGGATTTTTTCATAAATAAGGGTGAAATATATTGACTCAAATTTATGACTGTCATGAAGTACAATGTGTCACAAGAAAACAATCTCAGAATGGCCTGGATAAGTAAAAGCGTTCCAAAGTTATTACCACATAAAGTGACACATGTCAGATTTGCAAAAAATCGCCTGGGCATGAAGGTGAAAACAGGCCCAGGGTTGAAGGGGTTAAATGGATGCCTCAGACGGATGCCATATAGTAGCATCTGTCACCATAGAGTTCCATTGTAAAAAAAAAATATACATTATACTGCAGGGATGTTCAATCTGCGGCCCTCCAGCTGTTGCAAAACTACAACTCCCAGCATGCTGTATTAGCTGTAGACTGTCCAGGCTTGCTGGGAGTTGTAGTTTTGCAACAGCTGGAGAGCCGGAGGTTGGGCATTCCTATTAGGCCTCTTTAACCTCTTCATGACCAGCGCCGAACATGTACGGCGCTGGCCGTGACTTTAAAGATGGCGCCCGCTCCTGCACGGAGGGGGCCTGATGGCTGCGGGTGACTTGCATATCCAACTAGCAGACATCCATGGCTAACGTCCACGACCGGCAGTAATGCCGATCGTGGACATTTAATCCCTTGAGTGCCACGGTCAAGCCTGACCGTGGCACCCGAAAGCGGCAAACACCGGACGCGTACGCTTCCGATGTTGCTTCTGCTCCCCTGTGTAACGATCGGAGGAGCTGGAGCGTGCCTGCAGCAGCCCCTGTCATAGTAAATGACAGGAGGCTGCTGCATAGGCTTTCCTATGGAGCCCTTGCCTGTAATAGGAACCACCATGGGCACAAAATGTGCGCCAAAAAAAAAGGAGGAAGGCACAAAAACCTGTGAGGTAGAAGACAATTTGTATCCCTTTAGGGGCCAAAAATCCTTCCAAAATCCAATCAGCCAATCCGAAGAACTCCCTGGATCAATGACCCCTCTCTAGTACCTGTAACCTATAATATTGGTACCCTACAGAAATATATCCAGGCCCCTCTTGAACTCTTTTAGTGAACTTACCATCACCACCTCATCAGGCAGAGAGTTCCATAGTCTCAATGCTCTTACCGTAAAGAATCCCCCTATGTTTGTGTAAAAACCTTCTTTCTTACAGACGCAGAGGATGTCCCCTCGTCACAGTCACAGTCCTGGGGATAAATAGAGGATTGGAGAGATCGCTGTACTGACCTCTGATATATTTATACATAGTTATTAGATCTCCCCTCAGTCGTCTTTTTTCTAAAGTGAATAACCATAATTTGGATACTTTATTTGGGTACTGTAATGACTTTACTTGCCCTCCTCTGAACCCTGTCCAGCTCAGCTATGTCTGGCTTGTTCACAGGAGCCCAGAACTGTACACAGTACTCCATGTGTGGTCTGACTATTGATATATATTAAAGTGGCAGGACTATGTTCTCATAACGGGCATCTATGCCTCTTTTGATGCTATCCATGATCTTATAGGCCTTGCCAGAAGCAGTTTGACACAGGTTATTCTAGTGTAGTTTGCTTTCTTTAAAAATTGTTTTGGTTTTTACCATGTCAGTGTTAACCATTGTTTTTACATTTACTATGTACTGGTGACTTGCATTATTCCTTCCTATGTTCATAACTAGAGATGAGCGAGCATGCTCGGCTGAGCGTACTCGGGAGCAATTTTCGAGTAGTAGCGTACGCATTTTATAATCTGTACACTAATGCGTACACATCTTATAAATTTATACATTTAATAATGTTTATTAAATTTATTTGTACAGATTAGAAGATGCATACGCTACTACTCGAAAATTGCTCCCGAGTACGCTCGGCCGAGCATGCTCGCTCATCTCTATTTATAACATTACATTTATCATTGTTAAACCTCATTTAACTGACCAAAGACTCTAGACAATCCAGATCCCTCTGTAGCAGTGTAGTGTCCTCTTCTGTGTTCATTACTGTACAGATTTTTGTGTCATTTGGGAATATTAATATTGTACTGTGCAAGCCTTCTAAAAGATAATTAAGAAATATATTGGACAGAATATGGCCCAGTACTGACCACTGTGGTACCCCACTAGTGACAGTGACCCAATCTGAGTATGTACCGTTAATAACCACCCTCTGTTTTCTATCACTGAGCCAGTTACTTACCCACATACAAACATTCTGTACCTGGCCAAGCATTATCATTTTATATACTAACCTTTTATGTGGTACAGTGTTAAATGCTTTGGAGCATTTGAGATATACAACATCCATTGTTTCGCCGTGGTAGAGTCTATAACTTACCTATTCATAGAAACTGTTTTAATTATTTTAACCTGACCGATCCCTTATGAAGCCATGCTGATAGTGAGTTTTTTTCTTATTTTCAGTGAGGTATTCCAAGATAGCATCTCACAAAAAAACCTGCAAACAGTTTACCCACGACAGATGTTAAACTTACCACCCTCTGTTTTTGGACCTTTTTTTGAATCTTTGCACATACATTTGCTATGCGCAAATCATGTTGAACACTCCCTGTCAGTATAGAGTCCCTAAATATCAAAACCCAGTAATTAGGAATGTAAAAATAAGCACACCAGACTCAATTTCATTTAACACTATACAAGTACACTATACATATACAGTATTCTAATTTTATTTATGTAAACGGGAATAGCAGTTGTATGCATTTTTTTTAACATCAAAGTATATTTTACATTTTTAAAAAACAAAGTTTGTTTGTTTTATTAGAACTGTGGACAGTCTGGATGATGTTGATGTGGAGCCAGCGGATGTTGCGCCAGCTGAATTACCTCCTCCACAGGGGTCGCAGGAGGAAGTATCACAAGTAGAGGAGCAAGCTGCATCATCCGCCCAAGTCCCCACAAGTCCCGAGGCGCCACCAAGGACCCTGCTGCCCAGGAGACGCCGTACTACCCATCATGCTTCTTCTGGGATAGGTACACGTGAATTTGTGGATAGTCAGGTGATCGAGTACCTATCCCAGAAGGGGACTGAGGGGCCAAAAATTACTATGTTGAAGGGGCTGGCACCGTTGATGAAAATGGTGCCGCCCCAATAACAGAGTCCATGTATGGCATCTCTTGCCATTGTATTGCAGATGTTTACATCTCAATACCCTGGAGACATTGTTAATTTACCAATAATAATAATAAATAGTAATAAATAGTAATAAACAATGTCCTGCAGCGGGTCCTTGGCAATACACCTCCTCCTCAGCAGCCCCCCTATGGGCAGCAGCCCCTCTATGGGCAGCAGCCCCCCTATGGCCAACAGCTCCCCTATGGGCAGTCTCAAAGATTAGCCCCTTCGGAGGCAATTCATTACGGCCAGGAGAAAAGGAATGCTCCATCAACTTCTTCTGGGCCAGATTCTGCGAATGTTCGTGGGGCTCCATCTAGCTTGCTCCCACATTCATTCACAAGGGAATTATTGGAGCTCTAAGATTATATATTATTTTATTATTTATGTTTGTTTATTTATTTTTATTTTTTAAAAAAGTAAACTTTCAGTTCCATATTGCCACAAGTTGGCTAAACAAATTTGAGAGTGTGTTGTGTATTTGTTATCATACAATTAGATTGTTTTGATGTAATCAGTTAACTGTGTAAAAGGTTTAGGGTACCATTGCTAAGAAACTTTGTTTGGCAAACTTACCTTTATCCT